>JAPYZO010002123.1:0-15580 GCA_030522905.1 Torymus flavipes
TAAAAAAATCGTTTCACTTATGGAAGAAAACTGGAGTCCATTTTTTTCCCATTTTGGATCAAACTAGCCATTTACTGTCTAAAAAATGATTTTAATTTCTACCAGGGAGCTAGAGCAGTAAGTTAGGTTTGGTAAAACTAAAGAATTATGCAGTAAGTAGTAGTTACGAGGGAAAAACGATAATAGTAATAAAAATTTTATGCTAAACTAATCATTAAACAAAGAATTGGCAAAATTATAGACAAGCCTACTGACTTTAAAAAAAAATAACTAATCACCTATTGATATAAACTAATTACAGGCTCACATGAATTAATTGCCATTGAGAAACTATAACAGTAATGTAATTAATTAACTACCTATTTCATTGACTATAATGCTATTGCTCGAACGTGCATGGTCAAAGCTCGAAATTTCATCGGTGTAATTCAAATCTCATTATTGAACTCGCAATATCAACTTGAAAAATTCCATAAAATTAAGCTCACCCAGGAATACAAAGCACTAGAGGGAATCGTCAGCGTACAAATATACGAGTCCACCAAGCAATTTTCTCATGCCATCGCCTCTAATTAATTGTATCTCCAATTGTGGGATTTTCGTCGAGTCGCTCCTCGTACCGCCCGAATGCGAGAAAATGGAATCGAGCTAATTGACCGAGTCGCGCGCGACTTCTTCCGTCGTTTTGAATTGCGAGTAGGTACGGCACTTTTTGCATGCGCACGCATACCTACTGAGATAAATTGCGCGTGGTCCGGTGCGAGAAGTAAATTCCTGTAGCGGGGCGCACAAATATAAATGCGCTGTCGTCGGCTTCTTCGTATATCTATAAGCGTTGGGACATTAAAGCGTCTTTCGCAAGCGCGCCTTACGAAGAATATATCCATGGTGTTCTCCTGATTTTCCAAAGAAGAATTGTTCAGCCATTAATCGAGGTCTGGTGAGAGAGAACGAGAGAGAGCCCGACGTTTGATATAAGTATGCCTTGGACACGCTCGCACCGATCAATTTTCTTCGCCCACGGATTTATGAAATCTTACTTCTCGCGCAAGCTCGCGCTCCGCGTGTCGATTTACAGCTAATGTTACACGGCATGCACTCTCTCACCCCCCTCTCTCTGTCGCTCTGTCTCTCCCTCTCTCTTTTTTTCTTCGTCTGATTTACGTCGACTACTTACCATCGACCAGCGCTTGACGCGTGCTATTTTATTTTTTATTAAAAGCGCGAGTCTCTGTGAAAAATGTAGCGTTGAATTGAATTTTAAGAATATATACATATACTAGGACTCTGCTCATTGCTTGCATCTTTTTACCAGAGTCTAATTTAATCTTTAGCATAAAGTGCCACATAAATTTGGATTGTTTCATCAATAAATTTATAATGCAGTGTTTTTGTCTTTAAGATACATGGGAACTCTTCCATTGCGGTAGTAGTACTTAAAGATATTGAATGAGGCTAAAACTATCAATTATTAGTTATTTACAGAAAAAAAGGGAGTACGGTAAAGGAATAATGGAATAAATAGTTGCCATCTATATCTGAAGTAGTGTTGATGGAAAGATGAGAATGAAGATGAAAAGAACAAAAAATCAAGTTCTTTGCAGAGTTTTTAAAGTGAATTCCTCTCCTACTTCAGAAATTCAACCTTAAGAAGACTTGTAAAACGAATATATAATCAAGTAAAGTTGCAATTATGCACATAAATTTTCTGACACATACAGATCAAAACTTAGCCTTAGAACTTGTAAATGATTTCCTATACTGTTTGTTTAACTATTGAATATTTAGGTATTAAAATTGGATAGCTTAAAATATTTCTTCCGAAATTAAGTAGCATTCAACATAAAATATTTTCCTGTGCATTCCACATATTAGAACTGATTTATGGTATTAAATTCAGAAATCGATAAAAATTTCTGTGAATTATGAGCGTTTGAACGCTTTCACGAAGGTACAATATAAGAATAGTAAAGTGCTGATAGTGATTCTAATATGTGGAATATTACTACGTTTAAAGTTACATATTAAGATCAAGTACCTTCAAAACTTTTCTATTTAAATGTTCATATGTATTTATAACTTTAAAGAAAGGAAATTTATTAATATATGTATTCAGCTTTATATAGAAAAAGGGTGTAGAAAAAAAAAATTTTTATTTTGTAAAAATATTTGTCGCCATAATAGAGACTTTTACGGCACCCATAAAAGTAATGATCTTCAGGCTACAAGGAAGAAATTCGTGAAAGTTTGATGAACATTGGTAACGATTTCATGTGATTAAGTACGAAACAAACAAACAACTTTCATACATATAGATTAGTGTTTCTAACATATATTTAGTATTCTTGAGAATCTTTTACTGGGTCAAAAAGTGAGATCGATAAAGTTTCTGCTGAGATATGAGGGTTTGGATTTTTTCACCAAGCAACGAGTAATTTTATTCGTAGATTTGTAAAGTTGTCTCATAATCGAAGTTACTTTTCAAAAAGATATCGTTACGATTTTTTGTATATACATGTTGTTAAGGAAACTTAGAAAAACGTCTGTTTCAAAATGTTAATTTATTAAATTTTGTATTTTTAATTCTAATTATTATTCTATAATACTGAAATGATAATACATCATAGATATTATTTTACCTGAATAGAAACGCAATAATTCAATTGGTTATTATTTTTCGGCGTGTACTGCTTCGATTTACGCTGTATAGACAGTTTTCTGATAGTCTATGGTACTTATCTTTATTTATGTGCTTCTATACATCAAGGAATTGGCCAAACTATTAAAATACTTATAATTATGATGAATTATTGACTACGTCAAGAACGTTGCAAAGTCAAAAATTTTTAAATGCAATAAAATTTTACGACTTTTGAGCTGTTGTTTGCAACTTCCATTTATAACTTTTTCAAAGAATTCAGTTCAAATATAAACACTTACAATATCCTTTTACGACAATGTGTACATAATAACATATATTATATGTATGTAACATATATTATGTATGTACGTTTCTTTTTTAATAATTAATAAATCATATTTTAATTACAAAATCTATTATTTATCCTATCTTAGAAAAATGATGGATTTTTTAAATTAATTCTCATTTGATATAAATATTGTTCTTAATATAAAAATAATTTAGTAACAAAAAAATAATAATAGTTTCTCGCTTTAAATATTATTTCTGTAGCTATCTCGCGTAGCTAATTTTCATGTGCCAATTAAGAGGAATTTCGAAATCAAATCGGAACGCAATAAAGTGCAATTTAAAACCAGGTTAAATGATGCACGAGCTTGTACATAGTATGACACAATATCAATATTTGGCTATTGTTCAATAAAGAAGATATACATTTAACTTTATCTGTTATCACTCGCGCGAAGAAAATAAGAACGAAACTTATAACTCTTAAATTGTATTTATTTAAGTATAATATATTTGTAAAGGAATCGCAGATGTTTCTCTGATGGTGTCCTGAAACGTAATGAAGAAAAATACAACGCTCGCCTCGTTCATTACATGCAACTTTCAATTTTTTGTTAATCAACGCAACGGTCACCAAGTAGCATAATCGAATGTTTTAACCTGTCACTTGCCCTGTACAGCCAACCGTCTGCGAGAACGCTTCTGTGCATTCCACGCTCCGTGTCCTTCATTTTAATCGATCTTTCTTATCGACGAAGGGAGATCTGCGGCCCCGGCCAATCCTGTATGATCGCCGTGCACGCGGCTTACGTAGGGCTCCAACTTTGTCCTCTACGGCGAGGAACATGATAGTTAATATAGCTTAATATGCGAGTTGCTTGCAATGATCGAGTGTTACAAATTAATATATATATATGTATATAAAAGTATATCAGTAACACTGTTCAAGTTGTCAACGTTACATTGATCATGTTTCAATTACTCAGTACTTTAATAAATGAATTATTTATTAAAAAAAAAAAAGAATACAAAATAAATGCAATATCGTGAATGTAACAATATTACTTTAAAAATTAGGTCAAACACACGAATTTCGTGATAGCAGAACGGTAGCATGATTATACTGGTGAAATCGCAGCCTTGCGAGATATATTACAACATATTGAACACGAAAATCTGATACACCCTTCCAAAATAGGTGCGATATATCTATAGAGGGCCCTTTTCGGAGTGTTGGATGTTTCCATTTTGTGCGGCAACATTAAACCACTAGAGGGATCGAATTCTCCGGAGCAGCACACATCCCAACTCGACGGCCGAAGCACTTTCTCTCTCCCCCTCTACTGCCTACTTTTCCGCAAAGTATCTGTCCGATACAGACGCGATCACTCGTGCGATGAAGCGCACACATAAACTTTATGAGCTCTTTGACAGATATGACTAAACGGTATCATTCGCAACCCCACGTGTCCAATAAATAACACGAAGGAGTTTTTGATTATGCTTGTCCGAGAACTGCCGAAAAATGCATACTCACTCTGACTTTCGTCACCCCCTGAATTTATGCGGCTCTCGTTATACATATTTTCTTCTTGAGTGTATTTTCATGGAAGATGATAAAATTTTTCGAAAAATGATCGTGACGATGCGCAAGTCACGTTTTATAACGGTCATTTCATTGTAAAGCTTAAAAATGATAACAATTAAAACGTAAATAATTTTCTATAATTCAGTCATCATTATGTTCTCCATTCGACCTTCTTCCTCAAAGTTCAAACAACCATTTTCCAATGCTTTATTATAGCAAATTCTTACATTTAAGAAAATAATAAAACTTGTGCAAAAAGATCTGTGGCTATAATCCACCGCGCACTCCCGTACCGTAGCCAAGCACCTGCTAAAGCTCCGTTTTTATCACGGAATGTGGAACGAAAGGCATTGCCTTTTTCCCGCACTTCCGGGCTCTTGGGTATATACGCAAAAAATGCGCGCACGAAGCATCGCGCAATGCTAAACACTGCATTTGTGCGCTCGGCATAAATCTTAAAGATTAAACGTCGCGAAGGTGTAATTTTCAGCGAGGAAAGTTTTTGCAGCATTCGTCTTACTTCAAAGCTGCCTCGTAGATATATACACACACACACACACACACACACAATGCTCGAATAGCATCGCGGCAATCTTGTTTCCGAAAGAGAAAAGCCCGCGTTGGATTGTTTTTCATGAGAGTTTCAATAACTCGAAATGAAGCGTGGGCGCCTGTTGAATTTGGTTACAATAAACTTTCTCGCTTCTCGCTTTCATCCCCCGGGCGTGAGAATATACATACACATAACGGCCATAGCAAAGCAGCATGCAAAACCAGCAGCACAATTACTGGGTTAAGCAGTGCAGCGCAGCGCTTTTCCTTGCTCACGCGCGCAGCTCTTTTTCGCCGCTTGATTTTCGCCCTCGCCGCTCTCCCTCTCTCTCTTTCTCTCACACTTTGTGTGTCAGCTCCCTGGGGGGATTACAGCCGCGGGCTCTAAATAAGGTGGTGCCGCAGCGGTGTACACACACACACACACACACACACCATGCTTGCACGCGCGCGCGTTCCGTAACGACGCCAAGGCGCATCCCACAGCGGAATTCCGCACGTGTGTGCGGCAGACGAGATTCTCTCCCTCTCGTTAATTTGGCAGCCTGGCCCTGCGCGGCGCAACCGCAGTTCGTTAAAGCGCGGAGCGAAAAAGAGTGTGCACATTCTTCTTGTGCGTGCGGGTACGGGCGTCCGCGCTAAGGCCCTGCTAAGATATGTTTTTACTCCTCAGGCTCCGAGGGAAAGAGAAAAAGTAGCAGCAGGGTTGTGGAAGGTAAGAGAGAGAGTGTGTCGAAAAAAGTGCTCAAAAGAAAAGTCGGAGTCAAGGGGCGTAAGTAGAGGAACGGAGAACTGCAATTTTTTTGCGCTCGCGCGCCTGTGTGTATCTGTGATGTCTGTGTGCGCCCGCCTCAAGCTGCTCAAGTGCGCTATCTTTGTAACGCTCACTCGTGCGCACATAGGGAGTAGTAAGGGAGACAGAGAGAAAGAAGGAACAGAATCAGTGACCCAGTTGCAGAAGCGCAGTCGAAAATCTTGCGCCTAGCTCGTGTGCCGCGGTAACTGTTGTCGTGGCATTATCCTTACGGGGCTGTAAAGACACGATCCTCACGCTTGGAGCAATATCTACGATACTTCGTAGATATGGACGTTTGCTCGTGATGCCGAGCTATATACTGCTACTACGTGTGCCGCTCTTCTTTATCGCGCTGCATGACTGGCACGTAATCGCTCGCTCGCACGCATGTTCCTAATGTATCTACAATTTCTTTACGCACCGTGCGGGTATGGTCTCGCTTAAGACGGCAAAATCACTAAAAATTGTAGAAACATGCCGCGGGAGAAATAAAAATTATTGCGTTGGTGCTAGTGGAATTATCGCAGTCGGGTGGAAAATGCTGGAGGGTCTAAAAGCGGAAAGTCATAAGAATACTCTGTTAGAGGAGAAAGTGAGCTCGCGATGACGTGAGAGCTCGCCTGCGTGAGCCCTTTACGCCCTGAAAAATTGAAGGTGCGGCAAAGGAAAAATGTAAACGTGAAAGGACAAATTTTTCTTAAATAATATAAAAACAGTTTTCAAAGCAAAAACTTGGAAAAAATTCTCGGGTTTTCGTTTTAGTGCTCAAACAAAAGCTTATAGTTCTTTACCTGGTAAAAAATAAACCAACTTTGTATGCATTCCTACTCTAAATTTAATTAGATTTCGTAGAAATCATTATTCTTCGTTGACAATAGCAACATATATCATGGTGTGACGTTTTTAATTTAAAAATCGTCAATCAGTTTGGCAACCATTGGTTAACATTCCTATCAAGGTACTTAGTAAAAAAGTTTTTGTGTTTATGTACTAACAAAAATTCATTGTTTGATTTAATTTTAGAAAAAAATATGCTTTTTTCTTCCTGCATTCTTTTACTGTTTTAAAATTTTTATATTTAAAATTCAAACGTTCCCGGCGTATTATATATAATAGTGATATGGAAACTAAAACATAAAAATAAAAGGCAATTGATGATGAGGTGGAGAATTTAAATTATTCACAAAGAGCTTCCTCGAAACTGCAGCTGCATTATATTTCTATGAATTTTTTTAAAAGCATGCATTTATATATTTTTGTTCAATATTATTCCTCATTCCACCTATCTGCCCATTATCTTCTACAAAGGAATTATATTGAAACAAACATAATAAAATTATGAAATATATATGCATTGAGAGTTTTACTTCCAGGCACACACGACACCAATAATATCTGTTTATTTCCATAATAATATACTAAAAGTATTGCACATTGCATCAGTCACGCTCCTTAGTTTCTGTACGTATTCTTTGACCGTAAAACTCTTTTCTTCTCGCTCATTCAATCTTTCTCCAACTCGTTTTTCGCGAGAAATGTATATATGTCCCACAGGTGTAAGAAAAAAAATCGTATTCGCATCTGCTCTCAGGGCGATATTATCTTTCGAGATTGGCAATTCGCAGGGACATAATTTTCGCCGGATCCGACGAAGGGAGTTCTACACTCGTGCACTCATAAAATCGTTGCATTAGAACAGATTTCATTTAAAGTTCATAAAAAAAGTTCCGCTCGTTCGTTCTTCGCCGAACTACTTTTCATAATAAACCTTATACTTACTACTCGGCGCGCGCTCTCTCCCGCTCACTCGTAGCTACTAACACGTCGCGCATGATATAAACCCTCGCGCGCGCGCGAATCCTTTGTATCCAGCACTGGCGACGAACGAGAAGCGATATTGTCACCGCGCGGAATAACCTATCTCTCCTGTTGACACGACCGCAGGACCTACGATTATTACCGGTGTGTCGATATTGTATTTCTGTGCGTGACCACCTAAAAACCAATCACCCAAACAACTTTCTCTCTCTACGTGTGCACTTTCGATGTCGCCGGGTTATTTTTCCTCAAAGCCACTCGACGCAAGAGAGAGCGAGAGAGAGAGAGAGAGGGAGAGAGCGAGAGAGAGAGAGAGAGAGAGAGAGAGAGAGAGAGAGAGAGAGAGAGAGAGAGAGAGAGAGAGATAGAGTTATAGGTTCCTTTATACCCATAGCAATAATCGCGTTTTACGCTCGCGGCGCTGCAAATAGACGTTCGCGGCGGGGGCCGATGATCCAAGTTATTCGACACCCGTGCGCCCAAAGCCGCGTTGCATAAAAGTCATTCAAGGATTTTTGCCGCGCCCCGCATGTAATTCATATAGAGCGGTCAGAGTGCAAGCGCCGGTAGGAAAATACGTATATAAAAAGATCGTGTCCGCGCCCGTGTGCCGCCGCACACTCTACTTTTATTGCGTTCTCCAGAGAAGGCGTTTCATGAGCAAGCGTGGGGCTTCAATAAACATTATAGATCAAAGTTGTGCTCGTAATTGAAAAGTACTAAGAATCAACTTTGTGCTATCTACATTACATTTGAGCTCTAGCATTAATATGGAATTTTCTTCTTTATCCCGATGCTTTAGAAGATCCTTTCCTATAGGGTATAGTAATATCAGTAGATCTAGCCTTTGCGTATCAAAATTTTTCAATATCTTTAAGCCAACTGTAAGAACTTGAAATGATATTTCTCTTTACTGAAACTCGTTTCTTTTATGGGAAGCTGTTATTTTACAATATACTGTACTGTATACATAGTAATAACGAGCGGTACATTGTGCAACAAGGCGGAATAGTTGCTTTTTCCACAGCGAGGATGATGATCGCCGTCGGCGCCCACGACTTCCACTCGTGTTCAAGTCAGCATGCGAGTCTTAAAAAGTCATTTTCTCCCGTGTTACACATCATACTTTTTTTTTTAATTAGTGGAGGGATAGATCTTTTTTAATGCCCGATTAAAGTGGATGGAGACTCGGAATTTTGAAGTTGTGTAATACACAAACAAGAATTTAAAACTAAAAAAATGAATAATTATCTTGATTATCGTCTTTTCTAATTATCTCTTTGTCTTATCTGATTATCTTTTGTTTTGGATATTTCTGTCTTTATCATTATCCTATTATCGTATTATCTGAAAGTTACCCTTAAGAAGTCGTGACTTTTCGAAGACATCTTCATTAGTGTTCTGCTCTTTTATCCGGAAAAAATTCCTCCCTTGAGAGAAGGAGTCTTTTCCTTCCAGTACCCAAAGACGCTCGAAAATCTTAATCTTCCATCTACTTTGAAACCATGAAAAAAGACCTTTCTCATAAATACGCGTTTAGAAATTTTTTTGCATCCTCCGTTTGATACGAATAAAACGATAGTGAACCCAAGCTTCGATTACAATTGGAATAATTAACATTCTGACCCGTTTGGAATACCACCTGAAATTGCTAATCGGTTAGTCGTTTGTATTTTGTAAACTCGAGGTAACATGTTAAAAGCAATCAACTTATCTATGATTCATTAAAAATGTCGATGACACTCGACACCTTTAAATGATTGAATTCAGCCGTGAATAATCGCCATACCACTCTCGAGAGCTATTAAATGCAAGACCATCAATCTCGTCCAGAGGCAAAATGACAAGACCGCGTTTCCGCTTTAACATAAAATTCGTTTACACGTGTTTAAAAACGTTATTCTTAGTGTGAACTTTTATTGCAGCCAAGCGGAAAATGAGTTTCACGTATAGTCCGGAAAATTTAAAAGCCTTTGTTTAAGTAATGTGTAGAGTATATAATATACTAATTAATGCGATACATAATAAACAGGAACTAAATATATAGTATGATAAAGATTTTTTTAAGTCGCGATTCGTTTATTGTGCAATATTATTCAACTGTATAATGACGAAATATTTAAACAAAGTTTTCATCCTGAACGCGATATAATGATAATTGTTAATAAATTTGATTCAACAATTAAACTGCCATACTCTTTGACTTAAACAAGTGGAATTTTCCAGTAAATTTATACTTTTCAAATTATGCGTTAGCTAATATTAATATTTAATTGATAATTTTGAATTATTATACGTGAATTCTTTGATGTTTTTTAAACTATTGTTAATATTATATTCAACCTGTGCAGTCCTGATAAGCATTTCCAGTTAAATCAATACTTTCAAATTCTAACAAAGATAAAATGCATTCAATTCATCCCTAATTTTGGAGAATAAAAATCCGGCACAAAATTGAGCACGAAACTTTAGACGAACTCCAAACATCAGAATAAAACTTTGATTGAAAACGCGCTTTTGTTGACTCGCAAACTCTACCCTGTACACGGATAAGTAAATCGAAAGCCGTAGCAATTTCCTTTTACGAGTGATTTCACCATATTGCATTCGGCTGTAAAAACATGATTACATCTCGCATTACTCGCAAAAGTGAAAGACACAAACGCGTTTTCATGAACTTTCTTTCAACAGTGCGAACCAAAAATAAAGTGGAATATATATTTTAAATAAGCGTAAGGTTTCGCAAACCCTCTTCAAAAGTAATAAGATACAGACACATGCATTCGAATAAGCTCAGACGCGCTTCTTGAAAAAGCTGCTCGTTATGAAAACGAAATCTCTCCAACTCTGCTCTATACACTCGCGCACGCTTTTAGAAACGCACGAGAGCAGCAAAAGGGCGGAGCCATTCATTGACGTTTAATTCAAAAAGCTCTTCGGGCACGCTACGTCGGTACCAAGACAATTCCGAGAAGAGCGGAGCGACTTCATTTTAGCTCTTCATTATCCATGCTAATTAAGCTTGTCTCGCGGCAGCGCTGAGATAATACACCCGGCGGCGCCTGATGCTATCCAATCCACCGGACGTCGCGCGTGCGTGATGTATACCTAGTCCTCGCGTTTAAAGCTCAATCACGACTTTTAATCGCGTTAGCGAGTGAAAATAAATCCGAGAGGCGGCCCGCGTCTGTACTACCTCTTTTGTATTCAAATAAACCTTGCGGGAGGTTTCGGATGGGCGTGCGAAAAGGAAGAAATTTCATCCCCCAAAGGAGTACGCGTGACTTCGTGTCTTCGGGCCCGCCTTGCCCGTTTCCACGGCGAAATTCACCTTCTATCCCCAGTGCATCGTAAGACTGTCGTCAAGTTATGCCCCCGCGTCGCGTTACGATCGGTTTCGTGTATATGCACGTGTATAGGTACATATGCATACATACTGGATGCACAATATGTACAACTACACCGATCCTGACCTCCTTGGACACCCTACCGATAAAAGCTCGAGGCGATTGCGAAGGCTAATATGTATTCTTAAGAAAATTTTAGTAGACCGCAGGGCGAATGTTGTTTCAGAATCTACAGATACACGCATGTTTTTGTATATTTTATTTTACATTCTACCGTACGTTTTACTGATAGACAAACCAAGACATCTTTACTTCTCTCAGCGATGTCAGTCAGTTTTATCTCTTGTTTTCTGAAGCGAATGCTTGCACGAGAAAAATTTGTGATAATGGCAATGTATCTTTACTTTACATGAATTAACAAATGTACTTGAAGCTTTTAGAAGATATTAAAAAAAATGAAGCTAGTTGTCGCCAGACGTTATCGTATATAGACGCTATTTATTTTTCTTACTTGAATAACATCTTGGACAAGCGAAGCAGCGGCATTGGTGCTCTATTTCAAAAATAAGACATAGCAGAAAAATAGACGTGTAAATAGAGACAAATGTGCATCGTCGAAATCACGCGTACGTGTGCTCTCCATTTCAGTAGCAGCGTCATGTTTTGATCGAAGGGGTTGCGCACCCGCGCCCTACATTATACACGTGCAACGCCAGAGAAAATTTTCTGCTTTCCCATGCCGGTGCTCTTACCATTGATTATGTCGAATCGTGATCGATGTCACGGATACGGTATATGTGCGTATTATAACATAGGTGATTTTGAGTGAACGTAAATGTACATACATCAAGCCGAGAAACCCTGGCGTGCGCTCGCTCGATGACTCGACATTAGCAGCACACCGGATTCAATTCCTACATCTCGCATACATTATGCGACGGCATATTCATTTTACGTGTCGTCTCCGCGGGGGATATACCCAAAGTACTTTTTCATGTTTGCGTTCTCTCTCTCTCTCTCTCTCTCTCTCTCTTTCTCTCTCTCTCTCTCTCTCTCTCTCTCTCTCTCTCTCTCCCGGATAGAGAAAGCGCGACTTTTGCATGTCGGAACGCCCGCAGGTTAATCAATAATGACGGCAAGCTGATTAACTCTCGGTTCGTCAATGCGGAACCAACAAACTAAACTACACGAAACTACCGTATCCCGCTCGCCATAAACTCATAGGACACTCTGTGAGTAAATAATTAGTACCGCGTCAAGCAACTAGCAAGTGCATTTTTTTTTTTTTTTTTTTTTTAAGAATGTGTACTTTTAGTTTAATTATATTTGAACGTACGACCATACATCGATCTGTCGGTGTACATACTTATACTACTACCTTTTTATATAATTAACGAAAATTAACGGAATGAGCTTCAATTTTTTTTTTCCCGATTTCAAAGAGTTTTAATTATCAGCATCATTAGAGAATTCTAATTATTAGCTGTAATTAGCTTGCGAACACGCGCCAGTGTTGAATAATATTTAATCTACTTTATAAAAGTTTTGATCAGGAAACGTCTGGAAACATTTTAGAAGCTTAAAAGTGCGATCCTGCCGTTCATGTTTTACTATCGATTCCGATTTCTTGCTCATTCTTTTCTGCGGCAAAGAAGATCCGTAGCGAAATAAATTTTCCCTCTTAAGTCTCCTTAGACTATCGGCACGGTCCAGCGGATCACTTAAATCTCTGATAAGAATACTTATTTGCATACTGTGTTAACATCTTGTTTTCCTATGCGAAAAATATATGTCCGATTGCAGTCTTGGCACCAAATTGTTTACTTTATATTTAAAATACATAAGCATTATCTCTTGAATAAATGCATCTAACCACTGCAGTAACTAGTTGGGCATTGTATAATACGACTTTTACTGTAAGAACAATTCTGCAAACTATAAAACCATATTAAAGTATGCAGAATTTGTAATATTTCATAGAGTTGTCCAGTGAGATGTTTTGTAAGAAAAAGTTGAAGGAATTTTTATCTTTCTAAAAGAAAATCCACAAAACTTTGAAACATAAAATGCCAACGGGTTTGTAAATTTAAAACTTGCTTTAAACTATATACTGATGTACGTATTATGCAAAATGTAAAAATGTATTAAGCCATGCTCAATTTAATCAGTGACGCCCAACTTTCACAATATGAAATTATTCATGGGACAAGAGAAGAAAGGACGTTTTGAGTGAAAACCGCGTCATAAAAATTCTAAACATCTTACACTAAAAGATGAATATGCAGCGGACTTATTTCAAAGTGTAATTCCATTAGACGACTACGTGAGAGGATGTCCAAATTAGGAGGAGAAGAAGGCGAGCCGTTGGTAGAATAACGGTCTTTATATTTAGCCCACGCACCTAATTGAATTCCATATTATATGTACGTGGTGTGGGCGGAGACGGAGCGGAGGGCTTCGATTTAGCCTAAGGACACCTGCAAGAGAGAGACTTCCAATTAGTTCCTCCTTAGACCACGAGAATAGACGGACTCCGGCAGACAAATGAAGATCGAGGAGAGAGCGGTTGGTTATTCACTACGACTCCCTTACAATGCGTCATTAATTAATCGCCCGAGCAAGCGAGAGAGGAGATAGGAATCGAACGATGCGCCGTCCTTCCGGCCGATAGACAAAAGTCAAGGATCATCCCGTCCGATTATCGATCGGCCGAAATTTTTCATAACTCACGTGCAGTGACATTGGGTATAGAAGCGCTAACTGAATGGAGAATAATCGTCGCCAACTAAAGTGGAAGCTGTGCAATCGCAGAATTTTCATTTGATGAAAAATTCTTCAGGTTTTTATGCGAAAACTGGAACGTACGCTGGCTTGTTTGCAAGTGTAGCGAAGCGCGTAACCGCGCCGTATAACCGCGCCCGCGAAATCTAAAGGTGAATTGACACTTGGGGTGAAAGTGTAAGAGGAGGGGGCGAATAAGCGGGGGCTGTTTGCCATAAATCTATGCAGGTTTGCTGATGCCACAGTTAAGCGACCGAGAGTAATAAAGGCACGACCTAACGACCGAAATAAAGAAGAGTCCGGGATCTTATCCCGGACGCGCGCCTTCGACGATCTCATTTTTGATACGCTTTTCAGCACTGGCGCAGCGCTATATTTTAGACCGAAAGATAAAATGTACTTTTTATTCAATCTTTCCTATATTTCTCTTATTGACATCCTACGCTCGTCTTGTCCATGTGGACCGATCGAATATCATATAAGAAGACAAAAATTATCATAATTATGATCTTCCCTGTGGTCTCTGTACTCCGGTAATTGGTGTATACAAGTACGGTTCGAACCTCTGGAATGAATATACAGGATCGGACACGTGCGTAGTTTGTAGATGAGTTTAACGATAAAATCTGAGCATGAAAACGTGAAAAATATAAAACAAAATCGAATTTTTCCTTTAAATAAAAAAGGGAAAAATTTTGGTAGTAGTCAATAGTTTTAAAAGATTTAATCCTAAATTTAGAATAAAAAGAAAACACAAAAAACATTGTCCCTTTGTAATAAGTATTATATTACTGGATTTCTATATACTGTATTAAATATCTGAATAAAGATTTTCATCATTTCATACATTAAAAAAAAAAAAGCTTTTTATCAAAATATTATAAGAATATAAATCTTTATAATATAAATTTATTATATTATTTATAATATAAATTTATAAATCTTTCATTTCTTTATTAATTCATTTCTTTATTAATTTTCTAAAAATAACTTAAATGTTATACTATGAGAAAAAATCTTTGAAGATGAAAGTTTAATATCTTTATTTAAGTTTTCGTACAAGAAACTCATTTTTATTAAAAGCATAATTTTAAGTCAAAGTAAAATTTCACGTTTCTCCGTTAGCGCTTTGAAACCAGTAATTTCTTATTCGTTGAATATTCTCTTTTGATGACTCTCGCTAGAATTTGACATAGGCTTTGCACGGCTTGACCCTCGCAGTAACTGTAACATCCAGGGTAAATGCCAGTACCAACTTATAATCAAGTCGACCGCAGCCGTGCGTAAATTACAGAAACGTAAATAGCCCTTTTCTGATAGTAAAAGTCTGAGGATCAAACGAAAACGTAATATCTTGCTTAATAATATTGCATAATATATTGCAACTAATGAAATATTGGAAGCTGCATTTAAATTACGCTCTCTTTTATGCCGTTTTGTTTTAAGTTTATTTATACTTTTATTTTCTCAATTACATCCTTCAATAAAAAAAACGATTAAATGAAAAGTTATCGCTTCATACATGAACGATAATTACGATGCCCTTTACTATTAAATTATCTTTACTGCTTATTTTAACAACACGAGTTTTATCTTCATGATACTATACATAATTTTCATAATATGTGCTGTTTGGGGAAGAAGTTAATTTCTTCCCATTTAAATCTTCCGGATTTGTAGCAACGAGTCAACTTGGCCATCTCAAGCAAACTCACTCGAAGAGCAAAACCTTCCAGAAGCAAGGGCAAAGGTTACACTCACCGCAGCAA
>JAPYZO010002124.1:0-20165 GCA_030522905.1 Torymus flavipes
TTTTGTACGTCCAACGATTGCGGAAGTGAAATTTTCTTAATCTTGTCGAAAATTATTGTAGAGGTAGATTTTGGATAGCTCTTGGTCGAGTTCTGTGGAAAAAATGGTTCGTCCATAAATTTCAGTGATATTTTTTCATAGAATGCATAGTTTTTTGAGAAAAAAAAATCATGAAAGTTGAAAAAAAATGCTTTTAATCGCTTACTTTCTTCAACTTTCCTGATTTTTTTATCAGAAAATCTGCATTCTGACAAAAAATTTTAAGGATATTTTATTCATAAAATGACGTGAAGAATACAAACATATTTTTTGTTTTAAGAAAAAAAATGAAAATTTTCAGTTTCCCAAAAAATTGTCGATAAATAAATTTCTGACCATTTTCCGGCTTATCACCTTCGAAATGAGATACTTGGGTGCTACGTATATTTAACGGTTTTTTTTCATTATAATTGGTAAATCCGAATCAAGAATTTTCTATGAAATAATATATAATTATATTATAATTTTTATAGGAATATTGTAAAAAATAAAATTGCTTTAAACGCACATGCGTTATGTCTCCCATATAATAATTTTCCTTGTAAACACAATCAAAGAACAATTTTGAATTATTTTTTTTATTTCGACTCAATGTACGACGAGATGCCGTTGTCAGTGGCTTTGATGAAGAATAGTACTTCATCAGAGTTTGTATTTGCGATTGTTTTCTATTCTATACAAGAATTAAAATAAAAAAAAATTACAAATGGAACAGCAATGAATAGAAATGAAAAAATTACAAGTTAATATTTTCCATAAAAATTTTCCAATGTTTTTCGTGAAAAATTTATTTTTTAAAGGAATCAATAAATTATTTTGAGGAAGCTACGTGCCAATGAATTGGCAGCGGTTTTCTTTAAAGGTAGGCACATATAGTCAGACAACATATTTTTGAATATTTAACAAGGGATAATAGCTTAAAAAAGTTAGTAAAGCATTTATAAAAGATTTATTTTTATAAATGACGTAAAAAGAATGAAATTTTCCTATAGTACGCAGGCAAAATCTTTAAATTTAGGCTTTTTCCGATTGCCGATGGAGCTGATCCTTGTTCAAAAGTGTGTTCTATGTAGTGGAACATGTACTGGAAGTGGATTTTATAAATATTTGCTGACTTAGATATCTAAATATCTGAGAACCATAAGATATGTTGTAGTACTGTAAAAGTTAAAAGTTCTAGAGAATTGTTCATATAGATATCTCATGTGTACATACAAAATAGGTGTAATAACGTGATGTTCAGTTTATTGTTCAAATTAGTATTTATTGATTAGTATGTTCATCTGCGGTAGTGGAAATAATAATAGATTCAATTTTCTAAATTTTGGCTGCGCGTCTGATTATTTAGGTACATGATAAACTTAATATACTAGCCATCTCTAAGCAGGCTTCGCGCGCCATAATTATATAGCAAAACTTCGTGCCACTTTTGTTTTTGTAACCTAGCAATCCATTACACCCACCACTCAAATCACGAATAAAATGATCTCACAACAAAACCATCATTTTTTTAAGATATGATGATGGTTACTGGATATTTCTGAATTTTGGTATATTTTTGGTACACTATCCATTAGGCTGCACCAGAAACTTTGGTAGCCACCACTGGGCTACGCCATTTTTCTCGTCAATTTGTCTGTAGTAAACATAACTTAATATCTTAATAACATAAAGATATACCTTGTATCTTTCTTTACCACTTATTATACTTTTGAGTACCTTTGTACCGAGTTTGTCCGGTGGCTACTACCAATCATGCCAAACCGAAGTAATTTAGTTTCCTGTACTGGACTCTTCGGTGAATACCACTTTTTTTCCTCTTAGTGTATAGTAATCTAACGCAGTAATTTTACTTAAAGTCGCAAAAAATATGGCTTTTCGTAATAAAATTTTATTTTTTTTACTTTTTATTCCAGAGTTATACAACCAGATTAAGTTTATTCGAATGGTATTGGCGCTAATATCAACAATTAAATTTACTAACAGGTCGCTTCTATGGAAATTTTAATTTTTCGTTCAATTGCAGCGTACTGCGGTTCATTGTGTTCGTCATAAAATGTGAGGGTAGGGTCGCGGTAACGATATTGTTGTATAACCGATCCGAACGGCGCTATATCTCATTATTTATCGAAATTTACACGATTTTACGAGATTTTGTAAGTACGAGCCTTAAGTATCTCAAATAAAATTTTAGTTTCTCAGATTCTGTAGTGGTAGCACTACACGATTTTAAAATACGGCTTTTATAGGCATTAGATGTGTGTCTAAAATCCCAGGCGGAAATAACTTTGTATAAAATAACAAAAAACTTAAAACCTTTAAAAATAACTTAAAACCTTGATATACAACAAGTTACTGCTAGCATATCATATGGGTGCTAGACCTATAAGCGTTTCTTTAGCAACTCTCTCTTATATTCACATTTCAGATTACAATATTTTTTATAGTATTTAAGCTTTTAAACGATAAATATTGTACGTTTAGTCGGACATTTATAAATATTTTTTATCTTTATTGTAGAGAAATTGAATTCAAATCTTTTTAAAGCCAAATTAATTACATTTCGATGAATTGTAAATTTGGTTAGTTACTAGTTACTTTAGTTTGTAAGCATACGAATGTTGACAGACATTTCATATGGCTCTGAGACCTTTCATTCGGGAGCGGCTGCAATACGAATTGCTTCAGTGACCTTATCCTTTTCCTGAACTTTGTATGGCCGTGCTCAGATAATATTTTTTTCAGTGCAAAAATTGAAAATGTATATTTTTAAATTTAATATATTATTCCCTTTACAAATTTCCTTATATATTTAATATAAAAATATTAGGAACCATCAGAAAATGCAAATAAATGTAAATAAGTACTTATAAATATTAATAGAAATTCACAATACATATGACTATTACAACACTTACAACTTTTACAAAACTTGCAACTTTTACAACACTTACAACTTTTTACAACACTTATATAAGCGTTATATATATTTTTTTACAACACATATATACCACTGTTATAAGCGTCCCAAATCTTCCTGTTATTATTTGTTATTAGAATTTATTTGCTTTTATTGACAGTTTTACGTAAAAGTTATTTCCGCCTGGGATACATGCCTATAGACATAGTTATTAATAGCTGTAAAAAATAATTAGATCGGCTATAAAGTTGGGGTTGATTCATTAGATATAAATTTTTATTACAAAGCAAAAACAATGATAAATAAGTAATTCTGATTTTTTCAGAATTTTAGACAGACATCTAATGCGCATGTAAAAGCCGTATTTTAAATCGTGCTGCCACTACAAAATCTGAGAAACAAAAATCTCATTTGAGATAGGGCGTTCTTGAATCTGGCGCCGAGATAGTATAGAGGATATTATTTTTCTCACCAAAATTGATCTATGTACATCAACAATAAAACTTTATATAAAATACAAATACATTCATACAGAGATTAAAAGAAAAAATAAGTTTTTCAACTTCAAATGAGTCATAACAATGAGGGAAATTATTTTTTATTTATTTTACAACAATAATATAAAAAAAAAATGATTGTTTTTTAAAATTTTTAAAATTTTTCAAATTTAATATAGTTTAGACAAAATGAAATAACTTGTAAAAAAGCTCATTTTTATCGCAGCATCACTGGTGCTTAAAGAAAGTATATTAATTTAGCATTGCTACTGCAATTTATGTCAGTAAGTGCAATGAAAGAGCGACTAATTTTTAACCTACTTAATGTTATTGTTTTAATTGGTTTGCAGTCTCGCGGTTCTTGCAGACTGTCCCAGGCAGAGCAGGCGGTAAGTGCGCTTGTACGTTTCACATAATTTATTATTTACTAATAGTCTGGAAGGTGATTATTATTTTTTTTTATGTTTTCTCTTTTTACGAGCAGAGTAGAGCCCCGTCAGATGCAAATTTGGCATCTCTGGACGCATCGAGAGCGCAAAGAGAATTAATTTCGCAACTGGAAGCAAAAAATAAAGAGATAATGCGAGAAATTGCAAGGTTAAGGTATACCTGTGTCGTTTAACTTCCTTAATATCGAGCCTGAACCTCGTCGTCATCCTCTCAGACCATCCTAGAGCCACGCATGTTTTAAGGGTTTTTTCCGTTTGGCTTTGTGTATTCTTGGTTGCATAGCTTTGAATTATTAGAAAGTAGACGCAAACACTCCTACACTTATACAGATTATTAATTATCAATTGAAATGTTACAATTACTAGCTTTTTTACGTTAATAAATATTTTATCAGGTTTCGAAATACACATTTTTAGCAGTATAATTTAACTTAATAATTCATAAACGCGTAAGAAAGAATTATAATGTTAAACTTTGTATTTTGTATACTTTTTACTTTCATATAACTTAGCCAAGAAGAAGTTACAAAATTAGTTAAGAAATTTGGAGATTTTATTTTTCTTCAGACCTTAAGCTCATTAGTTCTCAATACACATTATTCGTACACGTACATACACCGCTTCATTCTTGCCCTAAAGTCTGTTTCGAAGATTTAACGTTATCTTTAATCCTAGGAGACAGCAAGAAATTGAGGCTGCAGGCTTAGAGAACCCAGCATTAATGTCTGAGTTACGAGCTTTGCGGCAGCGTAAAGACGAACTAGAAAATCATCTGGCAACTTTACAAGATTCCAGAAAGCAGCTTATGGCACAGCTTGAGGGGCTAATGAAAATGTTAAAGGTGTGTCTTAAATTATTTTCTTGATAAAATTTTTGAAAATTGGAACTTTACGAATGAGAGTACGAATTTTTACATATTTCAAATGAAATATATTGTCTAACACAGATACACCAAGCATCGCCTCGCTCAACGCCAAATAGTTCTCCACGCAGCACAAAATCTCCACCATTACCACCAGGAACCATTCCCAGCAGCAGGTCAGCGCCCCCGACGCCTGGCGGTCCATTGAGCGCGATGCCCAATCACCAACAGCAGCAGCAACAGCAGCAGACTCAACAACAGCAAGTGCAACCACAAATGTCGCGAAGCTATCAAAGTCCAGTACCCCCTACGTCGGTGAGCTCAAGCATTCAAGCGGCGACCAACGTCGCTGCCATGCACGGATCCATACAGAATAATCCGGTGCCGGATAATCTATCCTGCGTTGGTGGCGATGTCAGGTAGGTCAGGGCATGCGATCCCTTATCCCAGATCTTGGCTGATATCTACCAACGTTTGTCAAGCTGTATTTATTTACGTTTTACATACGTGTGCACTGTGTTATGTGAACATACGAGCGCGTAATAGGTAGTGCGTCTTTAACGCTTTCTAGTATCTTGATATTTTTCAATAATCATTGAATTATATGTGCTGTCAGAAATTTGAAATTTTATGTCACAATTTTTTAGTTTGATTAATCAATTTTCCCGATTTCATTACTCTTCGATAATATAACTTGGAATCTTATTCCACTACAGATCATGAATTCATCAACAGTTACAATAATCAAGATTTTGTCCAAATAAAACAAATGTTACTTATTATATACTCATTTTATAAAGCCTCAACTTATTTTGCATGCATTTTGCGAACCAAGTAGTTGTAGCCTAACTGTAGAAAGTTTAGTAAAATGTGTGATTTTAATGTATAATAGCATGATAATCTGTACAGAAAGTTATAATTATAATTTTATGTTTCGTTGTCACTTAAATGTTTTTAGTGCTAATAATGTGTTACTTATACATAATTATGCTTGTACATTAATAAACAGTTGAAGAATTAATTTTTTCAATACTTGTGCATTTGATTTATTCAGCGATTTTTACTTTTTACCAATGACACTTGTTGTCTCTTAATGGATTGTACTATACAACTTTTAGGCAGATATATGCAATTACGTATTTACTAATAATGTATTTAAAATTTTACTTAATAACATGATTATTAAAAAATCGCTTGTATATTCCCTAGCGAAAATATTTTCGTTCTAAAATATTATAAACTGTTCAAAAATGTTATAAAATGTAGGATTCTGGATGTTATTAATTGCTTATAACTGCTCGTAACAGTTTTTAACAGTTTTTAATAGTTAATAATAGTTTCATTAATTACAAATTGTTAATTTTGCTTGAATAATAATATCATTTAAAATAATTTGAAACTTTTTCAAACTGGTTAAAACTGCTAAAAACTATTTGAAAGTGTATCCAGAATTCAAGATTCTGTAACATTTATAAACAGGTTTAGGCTAAAAATAGTTTAAAATTATTTTTAACAGATATTTTTGACGGGGTTGCAATTGATTTTTAACGATGCAACATATATATTATAAATTTACTTTTGTATTTCTTAACTGAAAAGTTTATTTAATTTCATTGATATTAATAAAGGGCAGTTATTGAATAAATTATGTGACATTTTTCAATCATTTATTTTTCTTTATTTTTATATATGAATATATATTATATGTTAATAATAGCTAAACTTATAATTCTATTTCTAGAAAACCACCTATTCTTAAGTTGAAATACTAAGTTTATGTAAACCTACGCGTATATCATAGTTACATGATTAGTATATCATTAGTATAAGTCTTCTTGTAAATAGTATATTACGATATAAGGCTAGTAAAATAAGAAATGTCGCAGATCACATGTAATTGTTGGCCGAGGCGAAGCCGAGGTTGATAAAAATGTGATTTGAGGCTTTGCTTTTTACTGGTTATGGTCTGTATACTATTTTTCTGCTCGTCGGTGCAGGAAAGTGGCAACTTTGTTTCGCGCAGCAGCCAGAAAGTTGGTGCTTTCCAGCCGGAGGGCAGAAAAGATAATTTTTCTCCGATTTTCAGTATCTATTTAGTATCAAATTTGTATGATTATTCAAAAAATCATATTTTTATTAGAAAGAAAAGAATAATGTTATTTTAATTTTATTATGTAATAAAATAGTATTTATTAAAATTGGCTTTATATTTTGTTATTGTGTTATTTCTTGTTTATTAGAGAAAGTTTAATTTAATAATAGTTATTTTTTATAGAACCTAATAATATTTAAAATCTTACGAGCAGAAATTGAATGTACATACATTACTATATTTCGTTAGTTAATAGTAAAAACGACAACAAAAATAAAATAACTCAACAATATATTTATAGAATATTAAGGGAGTCCCCTCGGTACGTATAGCTAGTCGCACTTAAGAGAACGCTTCGACATGTCATTGACTCACACAGTAACAGTCGTAAGTTTGGCAATGTAGTACCATATTAATGCCTCGTGTGATTCCTAACCTAATTTAAGAACGCTCTTGCATGAAAATTTACGAACTCGGCTATAACATTTTCAGTAGTTTAAGATATGCTGAATCTTGTGGCATCTTTATTTTATCCTGTTACCGTGGAAAATTTCGAGAAGTTAACGCTTGAAATTTTCATTTTTTTATACGTGCTCTTATGGAAAATTATACGTAGCCGTTGAAAATATTGAGATATTTTGTGTTAAACTTTTATTATATGCGAGACATGTGGCGACATGGTAAAGAGATTGAGAAAACAGACCACGTGATGCGTCCTACTACAGTTTGTGTAATCTCTCTCCTAGCGTACACACTGTAGAGCGCAAGAGCGTCCTTAATAGTTCAAGAACGTGTGTTATTCGAAACAGAGGCTCTGAATGATAATTTTGAAAGCAGATAGGAATCTGGGATAAATTTATGTTGCTCATCTCAGAATTTTCTCAGAATTTTTTCCCTTGGCAATGTTTTTATATACTACAAAAGGTACATTTAATCATAAGATCCTATGTTATTTTCAATCACTAATTTCTTGCTTCTGAATTGCTCTGTATCTTTACAAAATTTTAACCAGAGCTTTAGTGCGCTAATATCAAACGATTTTCATTTTAAATTCCATTACCGAGGGCACTTCCTTAATATGAAAATATTTATTGAATATTCACAAATGATAGTTTTTCTCTACGTTACAGTTTCTACTCTAAACATTCTAAAAATAGATTACTTTAACAATTTTAATAATCTCTATTCATGAAACACATATATATACGTAAGGGAAATGGAGTGTTGAAAATCAATAATAATAATAATAATAATAATAATAATAATAATAATAATAATAATAATAACTTATGAATTCTGACTTTATTTCTTGTAATTAAATTTTTTTAGAATTTTTTAGTTTGTAGCATTGTATTACACCATTGAAATAGTATAATTCGCACATTGTTAATTAGCTTACTCGAATGAATAAAGCGCTAAATACCTATTTGATTATTTGAAGATTAGTTTAAGCATGCTCTTGAATGTTTATTTAATTATCATGTATCCTAAATAAAAAAGACGAAAATGCTTCGTACAAAGAAATTAGAAATTTTCGATGTCAGGTCTGCGTTCAGGACCAACAGCTTGCCAGGAAGCGGTTCGAGCAGTGCCAGTAATAGCTTGGGACGATCCTTGAGAAATGACCTGTTAATAGCCGCTGATAATGTCACCAATGCTATGTCATCACTCGTCCGGGAATTGAATTCAGGTACGTTTCACGAACGATAATTTTATTGTTTCCACTAAAACACGAGAATGCAAATTATTATACACACTTGTAGTCTACATTTATATTTATATATTGAAATAATAAATTTTTTTATTTCTTATAATGGTCGTTAAACAGTCTCATACAGTCGAATTTCTACGCTTTAAAATAAATCATAATTTTACAGTCTTATAAATGCTTCCACGATTGAATATAAGAAAAGAAGTAAAAATTCGTCTGTGTACTGACATTTTATAAATGCATAAAATTTCGAAAGTACTTACACAAAATAGTTAGACATTTTAGATATTGAAGAAAAACGACTTTATCAAAAAATTTTTATTAAAGTATAGAATAAAGATAAAAAATGTAGATAAAATTAAATTTTATGAAAACGTAATTAATCGTTTATTTCTTTTTCCATATATTAATGGCATGAGTCCTATATACTTACGACTGAGATACCGGCACTTATTTTATTCTAAAATAAATCTTGTAATTCTCGTGGTTTTTGATTTGCGCAGTGGCATACGCGAATGACAGGTGAGATTATTGAATGTTACTGCCCTTCCAATCCTCGCATCATAGAACATGACAGATCTCAGAAGTGGATCACAGATACGTGCTCTGTTTTTTCTGATATTTGTATCACTTTTTATGAAACTCCGATTAGATAGAAGTTTATTAGATTGGGACTTACTAATTTACAATTTACTTACTTTTCTCATTCCATTTTGGTCGCATTTCGCTGTCATATCTTCCTGGATTTAAAATTATAAATAATATAATCGATGATATAACTTACTTAAAATATTGAATGAAGTTAGCAAAATTTTTGAATCTCAAGTTACAGGAAGATTTGTTTAATTACATAGCATTTCATAAGTTCGTTAAAACTGACATTTGCATTCGAGTTTTTATCTATTGGTGATGGACATTATTTTCACATTGCATTTATCACCTAATCAATGCCATTGTACATACAGACGTTTTATTTTAGATTAATTTTAAATTATAAGTAGACTAGTACTAGCACCAGTTCCTCAAAAGACATTATTAATGACTTATGACTGTTTACGAACTATATCAGTAAATGTTGACATTCAATTATTGATCTTGGATCGGTAATTACAAATTTTCCATTGTTTATGATAAACCTGTTTCAATGCTTATTGATTTCAGAATTCTAAATTATAAATATTTAAATAAAATTGTTTCATATACTTTCTAGCTTTATTATAATAAAATAATTACTTATTTTTAGAAACAAATCTGTCATACTTTCGACGGCATACAGAGCATGGAAAATTTTCCAAAGACAAAATATATAGGGGAGTAGGGTAAAATCGAGTATTGAAGTAAATCCATTTTTATTTTTATTTTCTGTCATGCCAGTACTAATTTTTACAAAGAGTGTATTTTTCTAATATGAATGTTTATATTATCACTTTGTAGCCAGTCGCAATAATTACCGAGGTTTCAAAATTAAATTTATTTAAAAGTTATCGTGCAAATAAAATCTATTTACAAGCAAATACTCGCTGTATTAACAAAGATAATGCACGACCTCCAGGAAACAATTTCGATTAGAATTTCAGGAATGATTTGTAATAACTTAAAATGAAGCCCAGTACGCACAATTTTGTCCAATTGTCCTGTTTTGTTAAAAAAATGTACCTTCTATTCATCATGAGTAAAGTCTTGTTAAATAATGGCCGGAGATAAAGTTCATCAACGCACCAGTTTCAAAGCAATTTACCATCTAAATTTAAATCAGTACAAATTTATTAATTATCCGAGAATAGTCACTTCAATACAGGCGAGCGGCGCATCGAGAGAGAGAGAGAGAGAGAGAGAGAGAGAGAGAGAGAGAGAAAGTTGAGTGCAGTGGCCTGTATTCAAAATAATGAGAAATTTGCTTGTGTACGAACCACTTAGGTAGTTCTTTAATGAACTATAGTTCTGCTCTCGCTGAACGCTCATATCTTATAAAATGGTCGGCTTGACACATATTTGATAAACTTAAAAGAATGAGCCGAATTTCATCTTTCTTAAGCTATGTTTTTCTTTTGCAAGTTCCACTTTCTGATGAAGTAGTACTATTACTTCCTGTTATAGATTATATGGGCTCATTTACTCTCAATGTAAAAGTAACCATTTTCAATAATTTTTTTCTAGAAAATTTAGTCCGCAACCTACATAAAAAAAAATTGTAAAAAATTCTTTGTTTATTAAAGATTGTAATAGAATTTTTTGGTGTCTTATTCTCACTC
Source organism: Torymus flavipes (assembly GCA_030522905.1). Classification (NCBI taxonomy): domain Eukaryota; kingdom Metazoa; phylum Arthropoda; class Insecta; order Hymenoptera; family Torymidae; genus Torymus; species Torymus flavipes. Next base: position 10,823 of record JAPYZO010002124.1, read on the forward strand.
TCACGAATATTGAGAAACTACCTTAAGAGATTTAGGGAGAAAGCTTAACAGAGATATAGGTCCTTAACAGAGATACAGGACACTCAGACAGCTTGGAGAACTTACTTTATTCAGGGCAACTACAACTCACTTTTTCCATGATTGCGGAAAAATGGGCTCCATGCAGCGATAGATTAAAGATATTGCAAATGAGCGGCGCGAGGAAGGGAAACATGAGTCGTATGACATGTTGCGGGATACCATCTGATCCCCTAGCCTGGGAATTAAAGTGATTTACTGCAGCACAGACATCCGAGATCTGAATCTCATCGAATGTTATGCACTCAGTATCGTTGGATGAGGCCAGGGTATTCAGTAAATCAAAGAAAGACGGAGCATCCGGATCGTACAAGACGCTTCGAAAATGAGCATTAAGCTCATTGATGGGAAACGACGATGTCGATGATTTCTTGGACCTTGGGATACCTAAGTGCTCGAGCTTACGCCAGATATCCTTGGGATTAGTCAACTAAGATAACCGGGAGTGATAATAGTTATTCCTTGCCTCCTCAACTAAACGATGTGCAAGATCACGAGCTTGTTTGTATAGGCTCTTATATCTGTAGGCTATGTTCAGCAGTGAACCAAGGATGCCTTTTTTCCGGGAACAATAGTTTTTAAAGGTGCGAGAACTTCGATTGCACTAGTAACATGGGATTGGAACACAGGGACACATTCCTCAAGAGAGGCCGACTCAACCACAGACCAGGCCAAGCTTTTCAGATGATCAATGAGAGAATCAGCACTAATGGCCTTATAATCACGAAAAGTAAATGATGTTAATGTAGGCTGGGAGTCTGTAGCGCGAGTGTAGCAGTGATTAAGTCCTGACCATTAATGAATAGTGACTCGGTATTCCAATAATTAACTACAACGTTCTATTTGTCCACTAGACAAAGATCGGGCCAGGTGACAGATGACAGATGAGGGTTTGTAGTGCGCAGTGTCATACGGAACATTGTGGAGCCCATTCTCAAAAATGAACTTGCGGACAAAATTCGCGTGATCAGAAGACCAGAGCTGGTCTGCATTAAAGTCATGCATATAAGTGATTAATTTATCTATAAAATCAGTATCACCAAAAAAAGGAGCATGAGAGGGGTAATATACTGAAGCAACGAAAAAAGGTGGATGACCTTTAGCGAGAAATATGTACAAGGTTTTCATTGACTTCGAAAATTGTCTCATGAATCTCCGATTGTTTGCAGTAGATATATCTCTATATCTCTACGCTTTAACTTTTGTTTCAGGTTTTTACCGAACCTCCGCCTTGGCACTCAAGGTTAGCATCAAACGCACCGGCGTTCGATGCTAAATCCTTCCCTATATGCTGCACTATTCCTGCATTTGCCCAGGATTCGCGCTTGCGCATGCCTTCTTTGGTGTGGAAAAATCCCTATATGTCACGAGGAAAATTCTATACTAGAAATAGTAAGCAAAAAGGTTAAACTTGAGTATGTTTGAAAACAAATACAGGTTATCCTCCTCTACCTGCGGGCTAAACACCATTAATGTTCTGCCTACCAGTACGACAGAGTGGTTGTCATCCATCTGTTAAAAAATGCCTATTTGGTACTTGGATATTCACTCTTCCATGCGGCCAGGAAGTCTTCCGACTCATGATCAATTTTTTTCATCTGAAAAGAAAGTCAGAGGCGTTCAGCCGGAAATTAAACTAGAGTCTCCTGTATAGGAGGCCAGGCTCTTATCCATAAGCTATCACGGTTTTTTGCAGTAGGTATATATCACGAAATCATCAGCGTAGAGGTGATATTTACAAAATTTTGGAATTTTCGGTAAGTCATTGATGAACAGAAAGAAAAAGAGTGGTTGGGTGAAATTGCCTTGAGGTACTCCAGAGTTACGAGAAAGAGGAGATGAACTGTCGCCATTTGAGAAAACTTCTATTTGTGTCCACTGGGAGAGGTATGATTTCGACTCTTACAAACTCAATCGGAGAATCCTAATGTTTTCATGGTATTGATGAGTAGATCGATGTTTACAATGTGAAATGCGCGGTTGAAGTCGATCCTGATATTCATGGTTATGCGCCGATTATCTATAGACTCTTTAATATCGTCCACAAGCCTAATAACAGCAGTGTGAGTACGGTAGTCCTTGCGGAAACCAGATTGAAACCAGATTAAAATTAAACTTGTGATTGATTGTCGCTGATGCTGAAAATTAAACTTGTGATTGCTGACGTTACTGACTCGAGACTTTTATGCCTAAGAATTGAGCTGATTGGCTAAAACTAAACTGTATATGAAACGATCTGCATAGTCTTCTGTAGCCAATGTACCGCTTTTTATGACAGTTTGTGACAGTGTAGTCGATGTACCACGTTTTGTGTCAGTTATGTAACGCCTTCGTGTTTGACGCCGTCTGGCGCTCAAGATAAATACAGAGAAAATAACAATTATAAAAATATAACAAGATATAAGAACAAAAATATAAAAAAATATAACAAGATATAAGAACAAAGATATAAAAAATATAAAAAGATACAAAAAAGAAAACTATGTAACGGCGAATATAAAAGCAAAAATAGAATATGAAAGTTATAACAAAATATAAAGCATAAAAATATAAAATATTAAAATATAAAAAACATGAAAATGCATAGCAGGGGTGAAAAGCACATACAATGTTGGCATTAAAAAGTCGCAAAGTTGTCGCTAAAGCCGGGGGCCTTATTCAGTAACTTTATGCATCGATACGTCCCTTTAACGGAGACTCGATAAAGAGTTTCGATAAATGGCTCGAGCGATAAAAACAAAAATCTAATGTTTTGAGGGTTGTGGCTGAAAATAATTTTTGTACTATGCTGTCTGAAAAACATTGGACTATATATGCACCATTCTGCTCTTTGATCGCTGCCTCACAAACGCGTGATTTAAATATTAATGATTCAATTCCCAATAATTTTTGAAATAATTAACATAATTCTGCGTTTATTTGGGGCGCATCTAATACGTGGACCAGGTCTTTGGGGTGGCCGATGATGCAGTCTAGGTAGTGCGCTCCGTATTTTTTTTGTGATTAGATTTTAGGATGCATCTAATACGTGGTCCAGGTATTCGGGGTAGCTGATGATGATGTCTACGTGGCGCGCTCCGTAGTTTTTTACCTCTAGATGTTGGGATGCATCGAAAATGTTCTGGACGAGGGAAACTACAGAGTGCATCACCTAGACACACACCATCATTGTCTACCGCAACCAGCTGCACCACGCATGGAGTGAATTCCGGCACCTATACACTAAAACCTACGGTGCGCAACATCTTGACTTCGTCATCGACTACCTCGAATACCTGGACCATCTATTTGATACGTCCTGATATCCAGATGTAAAAAACTACGGAGTTTACTAATTAGACATCATCATCGCCTACCCCGAACACCTGGACCACGCATTAGATACACCCTAGATCTAATCACAAAAACTTCGGAGTGCACTACATAGACTCCCACATCGGCCGCCCTAAAGATCTAGACCATCCATTCGATGATTTCCAATGCCTAGAGCCAAAAACCTACGGCGCGTATCACCTATACTCCGTCATCGGTTACTCCGGACACCTAGTCAAGCGTTGGATGCAGTTCGACACCTAAAGATAAAAAAAGGGGAGTGCAAAATACCTGTCATTGATCGCCCTGAATACCTAGACCACCCATTGGATATATATATATATATCAAAATGCTACTACTAATGTCACATAAAGATATAAGCCTTAATACTCGCTAGACCGTCTTAATGCGCCGATACAATCAGTCTCGCGGATTTCTTTGTGATATACCTCACATATCAAGTAGAATTCTATTAGTCAGTTCCGAAAACATGGTCGATTTGTAAGTTTATCATGACCGATATAGTTACTGAATAACGCCCCGGGCATGCGGGATGTCTAACGGATTTAGTGATAGCCGCTCGTCTTGCAAATACCGCGCCCAGTCAGCCGTGTCCCTTGCGAAGAGAGTTTCGAACGTGCCTCTCAAATTCTCTTTTTAAAAAAAGTGATGGCCGCTATAAAAAAATGATAGAGAACATTTTAATTGTTTAAAGTTTGTAACCTCAAAATTTAATATTCTTAAATATATATTATTGCTAAATTTAATATAACCGGCGTTGAATGGCGCGCTCAGCGCTACGCGCGCCTCTGTTTATCTCGAGGTTTGTCTTTTGTTATCGAAAATTCGATATTCGATTGCTTACATATTCGCGAAAACGATAGTTTTAGAATAGGATTTTTATATAAAGGATGTAAATCAAAATATAAGAAGTTTATTCTTTTAAAAAAAATGTGTATGAGTCGAAATTTAAATTTCAAAACGTCTGGCAAGAAAAAATAAAGCGCATGGAGCTTTTATAGCGAAGCGATTATTATATAGGGGAGAAGCGGATTCGTTGGCGCGACGGTTTCGATGGCGTACCTTATTTCTAAAAGTAATATTCAGATTTTCGGTATGCAAACTAGTTTTTCTTGATTAAAAATACAAAATTAATAAACACACACAAAACCATTAATATTGGAGTCTATTCTGATAAAATCTGAAAAACGACGAAAATCGTGCATGTGTTACAAAAAAGTAATATCGTCCTTGAAAAATTATTTTGAGATTATGATTGAGATCAAGATTGATTATGATTGAGATCAAGATTGATTATGATTGAGATCAAGATTGATTATGATTGAGATCAAGATTGATTATGATTGAAAATACGGCGAGTTGGATAAAGATAAATTGGAATGTGGTATAAATGATGATAACCATGGAAAATCTACAAAAGATCTAAAGCTACATACACGTGCGACAATCAATCAGCAAGCGGCAGGTTGAACGGCGCAAATTTTTTTTTTTTTATAAATCGTTTGTACTCAATAAATAACAAATGCTATGCTGTAAAAAGGCTTTTATCGGGCTTTTAGTTTTATACAGTAGGTGTTAGGCTATCTTTACGTCGAGTTTATTTTATGTTTTAACTATTTTTGTATATAAATATATGACATAATCAAGGACAAAGGTTAGGTGCGCCAATCATGACGCCTCTCCCCTATTGAAAAAGTTGTATAATTTTGATTGATTTTTAACGTTAATTTTATATTTGAGCGCATACCATTTTCAAAGAAATAAATATTTTTAACGTATAGAAACAAAAATAAAAGACATTCCTATCGAAAATTTATTTATGATTCTGAAATATAAATATGTGCAAAGTTGGCTGATCTTAATTTTTAAGTATTACATATCGTCTTCGAAAGTCTGATCGAAATCGGTTTCCTGGAGACGGTGCATTCCTTGTTAGTACATTAAGGTACATTGATGGATGTAGGAAACGTATCAGTAATTTAATTTATTAATTTTTCTAATGAAAAAAACAGAATTAATTATTTTCTCGCAGTTATGTGTGTAAAGTTAATGCGTGAAGTAAAATTTTCGGTGCATGAAGTTTACTTCACATACCGCAGTGAATTTTCCATGTGTGAGGTAGAAAATAGTGCGTGAAGGAAACAACCATGTGTGAAGTACACTTCATGCACGTAAATGCCACTTCGCAACTATACGCACACAAGTGCAAAAAATATTGTATGTAACTTGGGCGTGAATACGCAATGATCGCAGGACGACATTGCCTATTGGTGAAGTGTACTTCACGCTCTTGTTACATAAACTACTATTTCGTCGTAGTAGGCGTAAAAATATAACTTTACGCCTACTACGACGAAAAATACATTTCGCTACATGAGCGTAAAGTTGATCTTTACTCCTATCTTGTAACGCACGTTGTAACGAAAATTACTAAATTCTTCGTAGTACGTAAAGTTCGCCGATAAGCATCGTTTTGAGTGCGTAAAGTTCAACTTTACACACTCAAAAGATATGACGACGTGCTTTACTCGTACAATAAAAAATAGTATATTACGCAACTAAGGAGGTATAGAGTAGAGCAGCCCAAAGCATGAATTATATTATTTTTATCGCGCCAAGGATAAATAATATTTTAATATTAAATATTATTTTCCGCTTTGTACTTATTTATTCTAAATAATTTTAAATAAGTACCTAATTTTATCTTAAACTCCCCTATATTTGCTGTTGTTTTAATTAGATAACAATGTTGTTTATTATTTATAAACATATACAAACTCAGGTTTGTGCCAAATCCAATAATGGAAAGTTTTTAGTCTAAAAAAGAGTAAAGTACTGGTTTTATTGCAAATAACAGGACGTATATGACAAAAAACAGACAGACTTTTAATGAAGACTGTAATAATTAACAATGTGAAAAATATGAGCAAAAATCACTTTGCGTGTTGTGGAATGTGTGTGATGCACCCTCTTTGAATGTCTCCTCCTGGTGGCTTGCAGACTCAGACGAGGAGGACCAATCACACAATTCTGGCCGCCATAACATCAGAAAGCCGTTAGGTAAGTTGTTTTTTACTTTATCCTTACTTGACGTATATTCACTTTCATTCATCACAAATGATTATTTGGTACTTTAAGACTATATACTTACATATTTTTTACATTCTTTATCTCAAAATAGCGGAAAATATCTGTCTCATTCTTTTTCAAAAAATTATCCAAAAATATATATTTTTAAAATCTATCAAAACTCTTATTAAACCTTATGTATGGGTTTAGATGCATTTTTTGTGGTAGTAAATAACCCTTTTTCATTGAATAACAATCGACATCTCGTTTAATTTTTTATTTCTTTATGATATTATACTGATTTACATTTCATTATTGAAATAAATGTATTTTTTTTAAAAATTCAAGATTTTATATTATAAGATCTAATAAAATATTCACGGAGATCATACAGAACAGAATTTGCGCACTTTTGCTGAGAATCACTCATATATCATGTAATAAAATTAAACATAATCATCGCAATGAATCGTATTCTTTAACTCATATTGCTCTAAGTTGAGAGGGGTAATTGCAATAAATAACATTAGTTTGTGATCCGAACAAATTTTTTACTTTTTTGTAAAAAATTTTGTCTGTCGATATGCACTGCATTTCGAGAGTCGGTAGTATGAAATTCCGTTTTATAAAAATAAAATAAAATTGATATTTTAAATTATAATAATAGCAGACAAATATTAAAGAATATAAATTGCTGAATATAAATGATGCAAATAATTCTATTATTATTCAAAAAGTTCTTATCTATTGAAGTAGATCACTACCTATCAAATTGTTGCAGAAGTGATCAAAATCTCTAAAAACTTATCGATATTTTTACCGATTTCTTCCCCTTACATGATTTTTATTCAGCCAATAAAATCAATAAAAAAGATGAACACCTCTTAACCCCCTTCTGATCATACAAGGACCAAGCCTTTACATCCAATCATAATGCAAAAATCCAATCTATTCATGGGGCGAAAATATAGTGCCCTTATATTTTAAAGATTCTCTATAAGAAATTAAACGTGCAGGCCGAAATAGAGTAACAATCATTACTAACAGCAGGGAAATCAATGAAATCCTCAAACTTGACATCTTTCCCAAAGTGGTTCTAGAAGCATTCATTCCTAGTCCCTACATATATAAACAATGTATAATTAAAAATATACCAGAAGATCTCTCAGAAGAAATGATATTCGACAACTTAGAATTATCAGCACCAGTTTTAAACTTAAATGTTGAAAAAATAAAAAGGTTCTACTATAAGAAGCAGCAAAAATAATGAAAATAATGAAGCGAACAATGCACCAAACCTAATATCCACCAGAACATGCTTAATAACGTATCAAGGTCAAGTAGTGCCTCAATATGCTTACCTGCTAAGAGTAAGATGTGAAGTCCACCCATACTTTCCTAAAGTAAAACTTTGCACTAACTGTTTTAGATATGGTCACATTAAGTCAATATGTAGATCCAGAACCAGATGTATTAAATTTGGCTCCACAGATCATAAGCAGATATAGTGCACTGAAGCACAAGAAGTTACTAAATGCATAAACTGCCAAGGTGAACATCTACCAACTGATTATCCAGAAAAATAGAACAAGAATTAGATGACGAAGCTATGAAGAATAACCAATGTATCCAAGATTTGAAACGGAACATTCGTGCGCAATAGGAAAAAAATCAAGTTTTCTGACTTTCCAGATCTGAGAGATGCACAAGATTCAGCCATTGAATATCTCTATATGTCTAATCAACATTCCCCAAACCACTTCAGAAAAGCACTTTCCAAATCTTATCAAAAAAATTTCAAAATAGGGCAACTCCATTGAAAAAGTCTTCACTGGAGCAAAACACTTTAAGGACTTCAAGGACTTGAAGTTATTTCTGACATAATAAATGTCCGAAACATTGGGAATTCATTGTTTTATTTAACCAACCTTGGTAGTACGGCCATCAACTTCACCTATATGTATGAGGAACAGTATTTATATTTTATATTGATTTAGTACCCATTTTATTTACTGTATCTGTTGAACAGATACACATGCATTTTGTAATGTAAAAAAGGAAACATAAAAAAATTTCGAACTACCCGGTTACATCCCTAATCTGTTCCCCGTACCGTTTTTTCCTGTAACCTGCTTAATAAAATATGTAAGATAGGGTAGTATCTACAGGCGCATGTAGCGCGCTCTGCATGCAATAGAATCTAGTTAATTTAAAGTATTAATGATTTAATGATACACTACTCATATAATACTTAAAAGTATTGTGTATGATGGAAAATATTTTCTTTTCTGATATCTACCAAATTCATTATCAATGGTACCAAGAAAACACAACTGTGTACATATTTTTAGACCATTGATTATAAATTTGGTTTGAATTTGGAGTCGATTTTACAAGGTTAAGAAAGTGTGAAAAAACAAAAGTTTGCTTTTTAATTTTAAGTATTAATTGACTTTAAAATTTTTTTTTAATTATTAGTATTAGTATTTCATTTATTATAAAAAGGAGTTTACACATTTTACAATCTTGTAATATTCTTGAAATACATCGTTAATATATAAAACAGAGCTGTTTAAAATTACATAATAGTCAATACCTAATTTCAGTCTTTTAAATTAATATGTATTGCGAAATATCACAGTCTAAACTTAAAGCTACATAATGCATTGTGGTAATATAAAATTAAAATAGTGATATCACAGATAGAAAGTAGAATAAAATAATTTAAAATAACTATAAATTAGATCGACTAGAATACTGTATGACTAAAACTATAATTACATTATCTATCACTGAAGTTATCAGGTCGTTATTAAAGCTAAGATCTCGCATTCACTCTCACCACTCGCGCTTATAAATACA
>JAPYZO010002125.1:0-17403 GCA_030522905.1 Torymus flavipes
AATGATAAACGTGATTTAATTTACATGCCCAATTCCAAGTAGTTAATTAAATTCATGAATTTAAGCCAGCATTCCAAATAAATCTGAATCTAGTTCGCACCCTGATTTTTACTTCGACATTTGAATTTAAAAAAAGACAAACTATTATTGTTTATTCTTTTACTAAATCTACGAGAAATTCGATTCTGCAAGCGTATATTTTTCACACTGTAGATATGGCTACTATTTCGGAATCAAAGGCAAATGAAAACTTTACGCGCATATTATTTCTATTCGGTTGGATACGAAAAAAATAAACAAAAAATTCAAGTCGTTTAAAAACAGTATATTAAAGAGAACGAACTCGAATGAACCGAAATGAGTAATTCTGGATTGTCCAAACAAACTTTTTGCTCTACCAAATCTAATACTTTCAGCCATAATTTTTTTAAGAGAGAGAATTTTTAAGAGAGGATATGCACTCATATTATTATATTTTTCCCGTAAGTATAAACTAATATACGCTACGTTTCCCTACTAACCCAAAAAATTTGTATGATATAAGTGTACCAAATGAAATAAAGAACAAACAACAAAAATTATTCTATTACGTTGCTAATGAAGTGCCTTGGCGACAGGCCGTAAAAGGACCGTAAGAGTTTGCTTCGATGAGTATACGATCGCTTTTTTAGGGATCGCCCGAGCCTCAAGCCCCCGCACGACTTTATCGCCAGGGCAATAAATCCGACAACGTAAGCTTTTTTTGCGCGCTCACGGGCACAAAGGAGAGAGTGAAACTCGAGAAATATCTGCGAAATCTCGCGTAGCCGGCGTTAAAAAAATGGCATGCAGTCAGAGCTATATCTTTCCCCTCTGCGACCCTTTTCCCTCATAATACGTAATACGAGAAAAGGAAGCGCTGGACCTTAGTGCCTATCGATAAAAGATAAATGAGTTTATTGAGATTTTTGGTTTGTTTAAAAAACCTGAGAATTCGGCATTTTTAGCTTTAAATTGTTTACTCGGGATTTCGTGCTCATCTAAAATTACCAACTCTCGGGTATACTTCGCAATATTTAAAAATGAAACTTGAAACTTCGCAAACCCCATCCATCCGAGATCATTTCACCGGACCGGAAATATCGGCGCGTGGGTCAGAGTCCTTCACATTCCGATCACTTCCGCTCTCTCGTCTCTCTTTCCTGCGCGTGGACTAGAAATCTCTTCTGCGATCGAACCGTATACCCGTACACTCTCAGTTCTTTATTACCATCGCAACGCAGCGTTGAAAATTTCGAAAATTCGCCCCGCAGGTATATAGATACGTGTACAGGATAATCGATCGGAAGCTAATTTTCTCCGCCATTTAATCCCCGTCCTGTTTCGCTCTATATGTGTGTATGTGTGCGTAGATAGGTGCGAGAGGCTATCGCAAAGTGCCATCGAGGGCCGAGCGAAATTCCGCGATTTTTCACCAGGAATGGATAGATAGATAGGCCGTGAGTTACGGTTTTGGGCAAGTTGGTGGTGCGCAAGGTTCTTATAGGGCCGACCGCGAATGATTTGGAAACTGTCCTGTTTTTTTCCGGTAAGTTTAGTCAATTTGAAAAGTTTCGAATTTAATAAAACGTGAATGTTGCGAATACGAGTAACAATGTTTTTACACGGCGACAAACATAGCAAAGTACGATAATAAACTTGAACTTGTAAACGATGTACTAAAACTCTATATGAATATGCAAACAGTACGTATTAAACTCTGTTATGCTCCCCAATGACATTTACGAGCTCGCGTATATTTCTCTTTGAAAAGTGGACTTTCCGTGATTTACGACTGTAAGTATATAGTGCAGCTTAAAAATGTAACAGCAGCTGGACTATAATTTTCGAACTAAGAACTAGACATTAAATGCATTAAAGCGAATAGGGCTCTCTATTTTCAAATAAATAATTTATTTCTACATTATTAATCCCTTGTAAGAATATTTGATCAAACTATTATTTTCTCTATAATTCGTCCACTTCATTCCCGTTACACTAGTAGCGGTAACTCATTCGGCATGCTTATTTGAAACTTCGTGCATCGGTCAGCTGTCGCACTCGGTAAGTTGTTCCCGACTTGTCAGCTGCTAAGACGGTCGAAGAAAACTAATTGGTGTTGCGGTATACTCCGTCTTACAGCTTAGAAACAGACCGACAAGGTTACCTTCCAATGCAAAGGAGTACCCTTCAATGCAGGATATAGTGTAATTACAATGTAAATTTCTAACAATACACTTAACATTTTAAAAGCATGTATTTAATTTTTAAAGAAATTTAAAATGAATTAAATAGAGCAAAACAAGACAGACTATGAAAATGCAGGAGAGATGTATATCTAAGCTAATATAAAAGAAAAGAGTGTAATAAAATTGTAAAATACGACGTTAATTTTATTTATCAACTCTTTATTTGCTTTCATTTAAAATCTATTGAATCTCCTATCTTCATTTCACAGACCGCTGTTACGGAAAATCCACTCTCCGATGTAACCAGTCGATGTAACACACGCACTGATCTCACGAAGAAAAAAACACGCCATGCAGTGCGCACGCTGTATATTACGCGAACCACGAGATCGTAATAACGACGAGTAGATGGGACGAAAGGGGAACGAGGCCGCCAATAGTAAATTGGCCGCGCGGCTACGCCTCGACAGATTGGATTTCCCTGCGAACTACGTTCTCACGCGGCTGCTGGCGCGAGCGCGTTTCTTGCGTGCGGAGAATCCAATAATTCGCGCCGTTTGCATCTATTCCCATCGTTCGCCCTTCTCGCTCTTTACTATGCTTCTTTTTTTCCACTGCGTAATCGTTTTACGCGTTCTTTCAAAGCCTTTTAACGGTATTTTTATGGCTGACACCTATAGTGGCTCGTGTTTATGTAATTTTTTTTAATGGAGTTATAGGGTAGTTTGAGTAAGTGTCATCGGCTATGGGACGTTTCTTTTCGGTTTTATATAGGTATTGTGTAATCTTACTGTGTATCTGTTTATGTGTATGATAATTTTGCAGTAAATTAATTAAACTGGAAGTAATGTTAATGAACGGAAAATTCTATTTGCCCTATAAAATGTAAAGAAAATTAACCAATATAGTAAAGATTTTCATTTCATCCTTACGATTCTTGCAAAATTATATATCACGAAAATAATAAGATTTTGCATGTATTAACTTTCCTAAAAGCCCCTTACGAATAAATAAAGTTTTTTGCAGTTTTTTGTTACAAAACTTTGTAAAATAAGCTAAGCTAAATTTCTTGATGCGAATTATCTTTAAAAATAAAAATTTTTCATTGAGAATGAAGCAAAAGTTCACGTCTCTAACCTGTCCGAATCAGAAATCTTTTACTATGATATTTATAAATACCATTTCCGTATAACAAATCGAAAAATGTTTATAGCCCCCTAAAATTATAATTCTGCCAAGTTCGATTTCGCAATTGACCATTAGTCAACGTCGTCGTATTCCTTTCCAATTAAGATCTATATTCGTGCCTCAATAAACGTCCCGATAGTCAACGTAAACAAAGCGTCTTCCTCACGATGCTCTCATACGAGGTGCGAACAGAAAAGGAAGCCTCGATGCATCATGTGCATATACTACTGCCCCCTCTTATGCAAGTCGGCAAGTTGCGTCACACGCACGATGGACAAGACGCAGGGATTCTAAGAACTACAATAACCGAAACTGCGTCATTTATCGTACTTTAAATAAAGTTTCCATCATCACCCTCGTGCTTTTATGCGCTATATGAAAAGATTGACTTTAATATCAACGACTATTCTTTAAACATATATTTTTTAAAGCAGAAATCTCTTCCATCGTATAAAATACTTTTTTTTCATCATTCTCTTTAAGACTACTTACCTTTTCATAGTCTCATCTCCTCGCTTTCCCTCTTCCACGTCTCCTCTATCCTCGCTAAAAATATCATTTTCACTACTCGATTTTCCTCATGCGAGTCCCCATCTTCTCCGGCATATCATATACACACTTTTCGCTCCCTCTTTTCTCCCTCTTCACACGGAATAACTCAATTTGCGGGCAAAAAATTTTACGACTTGGCAAACGCATTGTTTTACAGCGAGCGTCCGCGACAAAAATTTTTACGCGAGCCCTACTTACATAAGGTCCCCGCTCCGATATCGAATCGTCTTTTTATACATTCGCCCGTATCCGCGAAAAAGCTTTTCGAGACTTCGCCGTCTTTAGGGGCGAGTATTCGCCGATGTAAATGTCTGCGGCGTGTTTACGAAAGCGCTTTTACGGGGATAGCGGGTTTTCTGGGCGGAGGGAATGGGAGTTTTTGAATTTTTCAGGGGATTCGCGCACGATCGTCAGTGTAAAAAAGTTTTTTTTATATTCGCGAGAACTGAATAAAAAATCTGGACTGACAGATATTATTAAGGCTTATACTGTGTATTTTAATTTATCTTTTTACCTTGATATTTACTTTGAGAAAGAAGCATTATAAAGAATATATAAAAGTCCTTTGGATTATTTATTCGAGAACATTAAAAATTTTTACTTCTCAGAAATACTTATTTGAAAACTACTGTAAAGTTGGTTGCATTATTAAAAAGTTTCGAGAACCGGCATCTACTGACATCATGCTGAAAAAGAAAAAGTCTTATAAGTACTTACCCTTCCTCGTATTTCAATATTTTTCCGTTCAGCGTCCATTTGCATCGCCGCGCTTCCAGCTATACTATCGAAGAAATCAAGCGAAAACGTAAACAAAAACAAAAATTAAAATTGCAAATCGTGCCATGTGCCGAAATTTCGATACCATTTACATATACTAAATTAAAAATTAATCAAAATGTGCATAAGGAAAGCTTGATTAAAACTACAAAAGAAATATCGTTTATTTTTGTAACTAATTGTTTTAGTTTTTATTCAGGTAATAATCGTACCTACATATCACATAAAGAATTTCCTCTGCCATCGTCTCTTTTACAATATACAAACGAAACGATACATATCTATAATTCAATCCAACGAACGAAAAAATATATTATATATGCGTTTAATTCGCCGCGACTCGATCGTGATGTACATTATATATGGCTCATTTCCAAAAGTGTAAAACGGTAATAAAGGAAACCACAGCGACTTTATTCAATCCTTCTCGGATCCTCCGCGCAAATAAGTCCATTCGAGTGAACGACATAATAACATTCCGATTTCCAACTTCCCTCTTTCTCTCGCTCTTTCGCCGTCTCTCGCAAATAAAGTTGAAACGCGTACAAATATGAGCGTCGCGCAATGAGCGAAAAGTACGTGTGGGAAACGATGAAGCAATGAAGAAAACAGAAAATGGAGAGCAAACAAGTTGCGCACACGCGTGGCGCCAAAGTTGGGCTATTTTTTTTTGTGTGTGTGTAAACAACGTATACGCATTTATTCCGATAAATATCTCAACATTGAACATTGACTAGCAAATACATCGTTACGACGTGGGCGATTTTTACGTGCTCATCATATCCGCCCACGACTGGTTGTCTCCTCCTCATCTTCTTCGTCGTCTTCGTCTTTATTACTTGTTTATTAATCGTTATGCGTGATAATTATGCTTATCGATAAGATTCACATAACATTACTCGTCGCCGTATATAATAATCGTTTATTCATTATATTCTGTACTTCATTTACTTTTTTTTTTGTTGCTTTTCGTACGCACTACCGAAAAAACTCTAAAAAATTCGTATATATCAACTATACGTATATGTATATATAATATATGTTCTCTTATTCTCTTATTCTCTTTCTCTCACTCTCTCTCTCTCTTTCTCGCGATGATCTCTCCCCCGACACTCGTCAGCGCAACGAAGACTTTGCACACACAATTCCCCTCTCCACTCTGTTCTCGCTTTTCCCCCCACCCCGTTTTTGTAACGTATTTTTCATCTTTTTTTTTACGTAATAATGTACATAATAATTATATTATCCCTGTATGTACCATCCGTGGAATTCTCACACTCTCCAACCGATTAATGAAATGTCTCTCTCTCTCTCTTTCTCTTCTCGTTTCTTTTCGATTCGCCATTTTTACCTACAATCCCTCATCTCCGCACATATATATATATATATTTGTTCATTTGTTTATTTATTTATTTATTTATTTATATAAATGTGAACTATAGGCCTAAATCGCTATGTATATATATAATAATCGTCATTATATACGCCGTTTTTTTTCTCTTTGTCGTTTATTGTTTATTAATTTTATATTTATACTTGTTAAACTGCGTATTTTTCTTTTTATTCGTCATCTTTGTATATAACTCTACGTTTAAAGGTCTCTTCTTTACTTTAATTATCACAAGTACGGTATTATCGTTAGCCTGCACGTCACATGGAGCGGCACACAAGCGTCAGCTGCTGCTATTATTATATACATGTGTCGCCATTTTTTTTACGCTTTCCTACTTTTATATATTGTGTATACTCTCTTTCTTTCCCCCGCACGCATACACACCCCCGTATGTGAACGCATCGTCGTCGAAAAAATGTAAACGCGTTCGCGCTGATCGCTATAATAAACGCGTTTAATTATTGCTGTCGTTTTCCTTATTGACTCGAAAAAATCTTCGCATCGATGAAAATCCCCTTCGGGGCGACGAGAGGGCGCGAGTCAAGTATATATAAGTATATGCGCATTTCGTTGACTGTGTAATATATACCTATAGGCTCTAGTATAATTAGAGCGATACTGTAATTCTAATAAAGTTCGTGTCTGCGCTGCTGATAGTGGTATAATTAAAATTTTATATAAAGCATATTTTTTTCGGCATTTTTACTACCGCTTCATTGTGGTCTCTAGATTTAATTTTGATTAAACTAGATTTAATTAAGATACTTGCGCGGAAAATTGCAAATGAACTATGGAATTCCATTGATTACACATATATAGCCGGCATGGATTGTACGTGTCTGCGCATATTACAATGATATCATATTTCATCAATTTAGCGCTTAGCATTCACGATCTGACTGTTGAATAGGAATTACGCCTCATTGATTACTGCAATAGACCAAATATAATCAATCAAATGGATTAATTAGAGACAGCAATTCAATAAAATAGGTATATGATTTATTTGAATAACCTTATTATAAAATTTTGAATATTCCAATAAAACGTATATAATAGACTACATTGACTTTTCAATAACATAGGTGCTCATATCACTCTCCCTATATATCAAAGAAAACTGTCATCTTATCAAAAGATCCAGTAAGAGACGTAATTAAAACGTTCTAAACGTCAATGAAAGTTCAATTCTTTAAAAGCGCAACTTCCACCTCCCATCAAGCCTCGCCGAATAATACGAATTTCTCCTCAAACCCACAAGCACTTAATCCTCGCAGACGAGTCACTTCAGCAAGGACACAAAAAACCCTCCTCTCTCCCTCTATTTCTCTCTACGCACCGATAATTGGAAGAACAACCGCGCGCGGGGGAGGCGAATTAATTAAATCCTCGGGAGCTTGTTCGACGCTTGTCCCCGAGGCCAGAATACGACGGGTGCCGAGAAAATTCATCGTTCCAATGTCGTCGTCGTCCGGGCGCGGATTGACGAAGAATTAATTTTCAGGCAAGAGCGTGTCGCGGCTGATCGAAATGGCAAGAGAAAACCTCGCTGCACTCGAGTTACGCTCGAGGAATGGAAAGAACGGCGTGAGCGACGCGGAATTTATCGGTAGGATAAAGAGAGAGAGAGGGTGAGGTGAGAGTGGGTAGAATATAGAGACTTAATTTGCCAGAAGTGTGCTGTGAGTGGATTAATTAATTTGGCGTGGATTAAGACTTGTGTGATTGGTGTTACTTATGAGATTATACGAATAATAGAAGGATGGAACAAAAGTGCCTGTCGTATAAAATAAATAGCTGTCGATAAATGAATTATATTCTTTTCGATATATCTATAAAAAAACAAAGCTTTCTTTTTGAGAAACCAGAAAAAGCTCGATAATTTTGAAACTTATAATATTTAATATTTATTATATGAATTTAAAACGTCCACTTAAAAATTTGCAGGCTATGTAAAATAAAATTAACTGTACCTATTACTTTCAAGCATATTATTTTCCGCCCGATCCTCCAACCCTTACACCTTTGTCGCACTGAAATCGTAAAATTGAAAAATTACCGAAACCGCAAATAGTGCATTTAAACAAAGATACCCTGACAAAAAAACCGACTAATCTAGCACCATTATGGGACAAAGCGTTTCCATTCACACCGCATTAAAACCCACGCTTAACACACACACGCACACTAACCATATCGATCCGCGGCCTAATGTAATTGCGCGCAGCGAAAACAAAGCCGATGCTCGCGATCATGAGTAACGGCCGCACGAGCGCGTGGGCAATGACGTTTCCGATTGCGCAAAAATCTTCGCCTCGATTTCGGCGACGCGCACAAACTAATAAAGGAAAAGCGTACGCTCTCCGGGATAACAACCGCTGTTTACTTTCTTTATCCCGCCATAGTGCGCGCACCTGACGTCGCGATCGTATTCGGTCGCCGCGGGCTATATTTGTTCGGGGCTTATTGTGTGCTCGCCGTCCTTTTTTTCCGCGTCTAGGTCTGCGACGCTCGACACTTTTTATGCAGAATTTTTTTTGTTTCTTTGTTGAGGAGAAAAGGTAGTGCGTGGGTGCCAATGAGAGCGTGCATTTCGTAGGCTGACGGTGCAGTGTTTTTGTTCGGCGGGGGCTGGGATTAAATTTCGCCACGGTCGTGTCTGTGTTTTCGGTACAGCCTAGCGTAAACAAGTGAACGACTGAGCCAATTATGGATGGAAAGTGTTGATGTGGATTAGGAAACTTTTTTTAAATTGTAATCTAAGAATTTCTTGAATATTTCCGATTAGTTGTTATTACGGAGTTTTCGTAATGTGACTATACGAAGGATTAGCTATGAGGAATAGGTGGGAACAAAATAATAAAAAAAAAAACTAAAGAAAAGTAAAATAATCTGTAGATTTATTAAAAATAACACAGAACTTGCTTAATAATGACACAACAAATCGATGGCTCCTTTAAAGTTCCATTATATACTTCTCTAAGGTTAGCGAAAGGAAAAAGAGGACAAAATCATATAATAAGCTTCAATATAACATAAAATCTAGCAAATATAATAATAGTATAACAGTAATAATAATAATAATAATAATAATAATAATAATTACTATTCATAACAGCGATATTAATAATGACAATAATAAAACCCTATATAATGTATTTTCACTTTAATAGCGCTTATCACATCGGCCCGCGACTGATAACGTCGAGTCCACTCGCAAGCATCATCGCATCATCATCATCTCCGCCAACAATATCTTCTCTCTCCCTCCTCTATCCATCGCATCCTTATACATATATACCTATATATGTATTCAAGACGGACGATTCGACGAAGAGACGGCAAGATCAACGCTCGGACCGAACGTGCGCCTATTTATTTTCCCCCCCATCGCGCGACGCGTCGTGGAAGAATCCACTATCCGGCGTGCAGTCGCCTTTGAGATACTTACACACTGCTACTATCTCAGGCGCATATTTCGCGCACGCGAACAAAGGGAAGTCAAGAGAGATAAGCTTGAAAGGGTGTGAACTTTACGAGCTGCCGGCAATTTTTTTCTCCGGTGCGCTTTCGTGCTTTATACATATAGATTGCATCGTCTCGCGCTCCGATGGATTTTATGTTCGCGCGCGCGTGCCCCTTTATTTTTCATTGGACTTTATTGCACGTGCGATTCGGCTTCCTCGGTTATGCGGAGATTGCGGGCTTATTGGAGAAAAGGGTATAGTGGACAGATAAGGTGGCTGGGGAGGTGATTGTCGACAGGCTGAGAATTGTCTTTTAGTGTCATTGTTGTTCTGTGCTCTAAGAAAGGGAATACTTATTGTACTAAGAAGCAAACGTTGTCTATATTTAAGAATATTAAAGTGTACTTTGAAGAAAAATCCATTAAAATTGCTTACTTTCTTTAGTATAATAAAAGTAAGGATGACGTGTATCTTGCGATAAGACTCGGGAGATCTTAAATATAATAATAACTCTACAATGAAAATATCAACGTAAACGTAGACATATAATCGTTATCACGTAATTATCACACGAAAATGAAATAGATCATAATGATGGCGTAAGCATCTAGCGATATCTCACTACTCGCGATTCTTTTTTATACTAATTAGAAAACATTTTCCACCTTTTCTAAAATATGTATATAAACGATCGCCTCAAAGTTATGTTTCATTGTTTAAATTTGTTTTCATCGTTCCACGAATTTCCCTTGTGTAATTTCAAACTTTCCAATCCATCGCTTTTTTGTCCAAGAAGTCACTTTTAATTTGCCAAAGAGGACGGACTTTAATCGCCCATAAAAACGCGCCGTTATACCCTCCCCTATCGTGCAAATTTAACTTTTTAATCCAACCGAAAATCTTTTAACGCGACGATAAACTCCACGTCGTTGAAATGGATGTCTCTCTCTCCCTCTCGCTCGTCGCTGACCTTAAAACGTTTTAATCACCGCGAAGGACGCGACGGTGAGCGCGTCGCGCGTAAATACAAATCAACCCTTTCGAGAGCGATAAGAGAGTCGTTACCATTCGCCGCGCGCGTACACTTATCATCATGGAAGATTTTAAGAGCCGCGAGGAGAATGAAGTGTGAAACGTCTTTTTCGCGTCTTTAACGGCGCGGTCCTGTCGGCAACGACGCGAAAACTCGATGGGCGAAAATTAAACGTCGCGGTTGTCTGTTTACGAAGGGGAAGGACGAGATATGTAGCAAGGTTGTAATGGGAAGAGATGAATAGTCATTAATTTTCGAAATGGTCGGTAATTAAAAGCGTTTATTGTGATTGTAACGGTTGAATTGATTTGAAGCGTGTTATATACGATTTAATGTTGTAAAAGATTTATGCGAATTCGCGTTAAATTTGTCGATGCATGATAAAATTCAATTAGAATCATTCGAAAGAATATTCGAAAATGTATTTATTATTTGACAAAATTGTTTTAAAAAATGAAAAAAATACGTTAAAATGTTTGCACTTGAGCATCAAAAAAAAAATCTTTTCAATTATTCCGTATAACTTCACGTATTAACGAAAATGTATAAAAAAAAGAAAATACCGAGAATCGGAGACCATATTTTTCCCGTAACACTTCAATTACAATTAGTTTTTTCCGCGAAATTCAGAATTTCAATTCGCATCGTTTAAAACACGTTCGGAAAAAAAGAGAGAGAGAGCAAAATGAAGGAATAGATCCAATTTAAAATCTCGTCGCCGTCAACCCGTCAAAACCTCTCGAAAAGTCGCGGACACAGTGAGAGAGGGAGAGAGAACTTGCGAGCATAAATCGCGCGAAGCCAATAAATACAACGCGCACGGCTGCAATAAAAACTCGGCCCCTCCCGAAGGACACGTCGTTGACGCGCGACAAAGGCGTGTGTATATGTTATATAGCCTTCGGTAGCTGGAATATTTTTTTGCACCCCTGTCCGACTATAACGGCGCAGACAAACGAGCCGCTGCCTCGGGGATGTGTAGGTATATAACGCTATCGACAGCTGTACTATTCGCAAAGATAGCTCCCTTTTGACCGGCTGGTTATATAATACGACTGTGATAGGATGGGTGTATAAGTTTCGGATGATTCCCACATCAGATATGGGAGAGGAGTGAAGTTTTTCGTGGATTTTTCAGATTTCGGAAAAAGCTCGGGTCTTATTTTGTATATATACGGTATCGATGTCAGTGTCTCCAGCAGCGTTGTGACGTGAACGAATGGTTTTATTTTGCGACTTTTTGAAGGATTTCGATGTATAGTGGAATAAATTACAATAATAATTATAATATTATATACTATATTTTAGCACAGCGACTTGTTTGGTATAGAATTTAAAAATGCATGAGAAAATTTGAAATTTTAATAAAATTTGCGAACAAAAGTACGTTGATAATTAATTAAACACTAGAGGATATAAGCTTCTTATGCATCCTTCTTGCAGAAATTAAAAATAACTTTGCTAAAGAATTATTAATTGAATATTTTTTTAAGGTAAAGTTCGATTCTTTCAAGTGTTTCAATCATCATCATAACATTTATTAATATTTAACATTCTTAATTGACTTAAACTGGAAACGAGATGAAACAAGTATAAGTTCAAACTCAAGAACCTTTACCTTAATTAAATTGAGTAAGGAACCCGCCGAGCGGCGAGCATATATCGGGGTGACTGTGTGAGAGTTTTGGTAGTGGAAAATAACAGTTCGACTATGTCGTTGCGTTGATCGATAATTTGGCCACTTTCTTTATATAATGGTTGTAACGTTTCATTTCTTTTTTTTTTGTAATCCCTACATTATTATTTCTTTACCAAAGTACGTAACAATACAGTAAAAGTTTTACATTCAACAAA
Organism: Torymus flavipes; assembly: GCA_030522905.1. Taxonomy (NCBI): domain Eukaryota; kingdom Metazoa; phylum Arthropoda; class Insecta; order Hymenoptera; family Torymidae; genus Torymus; species Torymus flavipes. The sequence continues at coordinate 12,472 of JAPYZO010002125.1, forward strand.
TCGTCGTCAACACACTCTCCTGCTAACATTTTACGTACGTTCGCCTCTTTTTTGTTTGTGAAAAAAAATGCGCGTGTATCGTAAAATTCCGCTCCTCCTCCTTACGTAAACCTCTACTATAGAATCTTTTTTTAAACGCACAATAACGTACTAAATGTTACAAATGAAACATGAAAGAACAACAGTGCGTAATAATATAAGCTTCTCGCTATCTCGCTCTCCTCGTATAATACGCAAAAAGAACAATATCGTAGAAATCAACGGGGAGGAAAGTGAACAAAACATGTGTCCCTTTCTGCCCTCTGTGTGTTATACACACGTGACATTTTGGTCTTCGTTGCCGCCTCTCGACTTTACACCCTTCGTCAAAACTTAAACAGCCTCGTGCCAACAACGAGCATATTACAATTACAATTATACTTAATACCACAACAACGTATAGGAGAAATGAAAGAACGTGTAAAGTCGAGGCCGGCTATAATGACGGATAAAGAAAACATGGAGAGTCGTAAATATATATCATATGTATAATAATAGAATACAGGCTAAATCATATACAAAGCGAAGCCCTTAACGAAAGAGGTATATAATCGAAGATTATGTGTCGCACAGCGCCTTGACTCGCGCCTCTCTCTCTCTTTTTTTTTGCCTCGTCTCTCCCATTCGTTTAAATCCTACTTCAACTCTTTCGTTTTTATATAATTCACTTTTTTTTTTATTATTTATCACCGCACGGCGCGCGCTTTCTCACACACATATAGAGCTTTTGTCGCGCGCGCACGCGCTGCATAAAAACTATACTCGCTCACATCGTTTTGTATACGCGCGCTTACAACTTTTTCTCGTTTCTTTATTTATAACGTATGTATATAACGTACTTACGCACGCGACGCTTCGGCTTACGAGTTATATCATATATATATTTATATCTTTCTCTACTTGACTGTCTTCTGTGTGGTTTTTTTTTATACCTCTGGCTACTTTTATTAAACTCGCATGCAAACAATGTCCATTCCCTCTTTCCAACCCCCTTTTCTCTCTCTCTCTCCCTTCTTAAATACACTCTTTCCGTCCCATCTCTCGACTCTTGCTGCGGCAATCTTCGTTCGTCGTTCCGTTATTTAAATAATCTAAGGTCGTAAGGCATGGAGTATGTTCAATACAAGTATTATTATTTTTTTTTTGTCTTATTTTTTTTTTCATCATTTGGGTTCAACCAACAACAATCGCTCTATTTTTTTTCTCACTCTCTGTACGTACGCGCACACGCTTATCGTTACATATATTATACGTCGCGACCGCGCGCACCGAGAAAAGAGCGTTCGACGCGAACTGTAAAGTTATATATAATAATTCCGCATCCGTGCTCGGCTTTATTTATTTTACCCTCGGAGACGATCGTCCGCTTTTTTTTTCTTATTCGAAACTTTTATATATTCACAAAGTTGGGATTTATCGCCAAAATAAAAAAGAGCTTTGTTTTATCTTTTTTTTTTCTTTTTTTCTTCTTCTTCTTCATCGAGTCAACAATTTTTTTTGTCGCCGAGCCGGACGCGCGCACGCATATCGCGCCGAACGATCCTTGAGGTGCGCTCGACCGTCACGGATAAACCAATACAATTTATTCGTATTTTTATCTTTCATATATAATAATAATGTATTATATAAATCTTACGTGAAAGACTCGACTCGCAAAATTTCGCTATTACAATGCGTTTGTTTGTTATTTCCTCATACATCTTTTGTTTCTGTTTTTTTTTCGTCGTTTCGCTCGAGTCGAACGCGCAAGTGACTTCGTTGGTAACTAGAATGTATTGCTATGTTTTTTTTACCTAAATATATATGTATACGTGTGTAAGTATGCGTAAGTATTTTCTCTACTCTCGCTTTCGCTCTAGCGCGCGCAATCTCACTGTTTTTTACTCCTCTCGCATTATATATGTCTACGGTCGGATGTTGCGCGAGTGTTTGTGTGTTGTGCACACGTAGGAAGAACGGACGACTTTTAATTTTCTGCGCTTTTACGCCCTGCTTAATATTTTACATCGGATTTGTCTGTCGGCTGGCTTTTCGGAACGAGAGCTGCGTCTGGCACTTTTTGTGCTTTCGCGCAAATAAAAGTTTGGTATTACGCGAGGTTGCATATCGTCGCTAATTTGAAATGGTCTCTCGGATGTTGAGTCAGTGGAATTTTTTTTTCAGCGTAATATCATTGTTTATTCAGAGATTGTTTCTTTGATACATAAAGAGAATTCTCGCAATTAAAATGGTTCGCAAACATAATACAAAATAATTTTATCATAAATTTCGGCCGCTCAAACAACAATTTTGTCACATTAAATTTTAAACTAATCGTTTTAACAATCACAGCTTATAACAATTCAACCGAAAGATCTCCTTTCAATCAGAAAAATGAAAAGATGTTACTTCATTTCACCCCACAATCCGCGACAATAAACACCAATAAAACGTCTCTCTCTCCGACAAAAAATAAATTACCAAATCCTCGCCTCTAAAACCGTCACGATTCATTCTCCAAAGTGTCGCGCATCACCGTGTCGCTGGAAAAAAACAAGCGTAAAGCCGTTCTACACGCGTATAGCGCCGACAGCCGCAGTCTCACTCGTCAAGCGCGAATAAAACAGCGCTTGCAACTCGCGCGCGCAAGATCTCTCATGTCCCGCATGATCGAAACGAGTTTCCTGCGCGCGCTCCAGCGCCGGGAACAAATTTTCGGCGGCCACGGTCCCATCAATCACGTGTCACCTCTTCCCTCTGTGCAATACACACATACACACACGCGCATATATCGACCGATACTCGTACATTCGCACTATGCTCGTTCATTCGCGTATTATATCACTACGAAATGGCCTTAACTAATCGAAAACTACTTAAAGACGCGTCGTCGCCGTCCTCGTCATCATCATCATCATAATCGTCGTCGTCGTCGTACGTGTATATATATATAAGGTTCGACATGTCATCACAAGAATTTCCTATCAGGCTCACTGTTTTTCTTTTATTTTCTTTATCTACGCTCTATCGTCAGCACTCTCTCATTCTCCTCCTTCTCCTCCGTTCCCCCGCGCTCGTCGACGTACGATATATGTATATATAATGTATATATTATATAATAATCGTGTATTGTTATGTTATAATAATAATTAATGCGAGCGACGCAGTAGCTGTGCGGGCTCGTATGTACAAGGATGGTCCTACTACGGTCAGGCACGACTCTATTATAATTACTTATTAGAAATATTTATTATTTATATGTCACGTGGCGTTGTTTCTCTCCTCCTCCCGTTCACCACCCTCGTGTATATATATATATGTGTGTGTCGGTGTATATCTCATTGCTTTATTTATCATTGATCATTGTCTAGTTATGTATAATTATATAATAATCTTATACGGATCGTATACGCATGCGCGATTAAAAAGAATTTGCTAATTCCGTAAGTATACGTTAACATTTTTTTCTTCATATTATTATTATTATTACTCATCGGACGACGATTTTTCATCTTGATAATTAAGCTAAAGCGAGCTATACGCGCGCGCACCCGGTTTTCCCACTCTTTCTCTCTCGCATGATTCTTCGGCGCTTGTTCGGTTGATGAATTGCCATTCCGGAATTCGCTTGTCTGTCTCTCTCACGCGCGCGCGCGTTCGTAAGCTTGCACGTCTCTGTGTCTGTCTGTTTGTTTGTCTGTCTGTCTATAATGGATCGTCGACCGAAAGACTAAGCGGTTTTTGGTTTATACACGCGGCGGGGAGGGAAAAATCTTCGCACACGACATGTACACATCGCTCGCATATGCAGTTTCGAGAGCCGATTTATGCTGGGGATGTGTATGATGAGAATGGAATCGCGTGACGAAATCTTCGCATCGTTTTTTCTTTTTTTTTTACGCCCTACTAAAACGCTTGGTATACAATGTTTAATTGTTTCTCTCGCTCTCGCTCTCTCTCTCTCTTTCTCGTTTCTCTACTTGTAAAAATTCTAGATATAAGTTTTGTTTTTTTATTCGTTTTTCTAAATAGAAGGTGACTGCACAATCACGACAGACAAAAATACATCTCCCGCTTAATAACGCCCCTCCTTCATCTTTTTCGTCGTCTCTCCCCCCTACGAAAGTCGCTTTTCGCGCTCGACGCTACGAAATTTTGCGGGTATACGTGTATCTGTGTCTCCAATCCCCAATCACGCGCACGATGCGCGGGTGTGTGTAAGTGTTTGTTGTGTGTGTGTGTGTGTGTCGTATTAAATATATATAAATATATGAAATTTCGAGAACGACCAAACGATCTATAAAATATATATAAATATACTATCTAAAAATCACGAGCGCGGGCGCGCGTGCGCACCCCTGTGTCTATCTTTCTCTGTGTGCCGCGTAATATAATAAGTCTGCGCCAACCCCGTGCGCGCACGCGCGCGTGCGTGTGTCACGACGCCTCTCTTTCTCTCGCACACGCATTATCTACGAAACCGATCGGGTTTTATTATTTATTTTTTTTTTGTCCTTTGTTGGTTTGTTTGTTTGTTTAAGTACAGAAAACGAGCATAAAAAAGATATATATATCGTTATTAATCCCCCCCTTCCCTCTGTTTCCTTCTGTCTTTACCCCCAGGTTGTCGATCACAATTCGATGTCCAGCATGATAATCGTGCAGCCGCCTTATGCCCTCGAGCGATCGCGATAAGCGCACACGCCTTCGTTTTAACTATATGTCTTTTATTATTTGTAATATGTATTTTCTTTAATAATAATAATGATTTGTTTATTTATTTGTAATATGTATATTTAATAATAATATTAATAATAATAATAGTAATAATAATAATATCGCTCGTCTACGACAGAAGAAGAAGACGAACGGAAAGGAAAAGAAAAACACGTACAACGGAAACGAAACAATCAA
>JAPYZO010002128.1:0-15566 GCA_030522905.1 Torymus flavipes
AAAGACTCGTATCACTTTTTTAATGCTTATAATTTATTAAAATACACGAATTTTACCTAAAAATTTAATATTTTTAGTTTTATTTTTCATGATGTGCGTTATAGAACCTCTATACCGCTCCATGTGAACAGGGCACACCACTTGTGCGGAATAGAACAAGTGCGTCATAGCTCCGAAACAACATTGTATCAATAGTTAGTAAACATTTTTGTAAACAAAAGTTTGATAATCATAGATAATAAATTAGAAGTGCTATTTGCGACTGTCAAAGTATTATTTTACACGATTAAACGGTTTTTTCAAATTTCTAACCTATAAAGGTACCGTTTACTCTATGTGAGTCCTATGACGCAGGCTGTTGATGCCGAGTAGCGACCGAACGAAGCGGAATAGCGCTGATTGGCTCTTTCTATGACGCACCGTCTATGCCGAGTCTCTATGCCGCAACATGTGATTTCAGCCTAAGGGAGTGTTCACAAATGTGCTGTGCTGTGCTGCGCGGCTGTGTTCTGCACTGTGCTGCGCTGCGCTGTGTGTTGCAATTTTAAATTTATATAGGTTGTAAGCATAGGTGGACCTATAAATTTAAAATTGCAACGCACAGCGCAGCGCAGCACAGCGCAGAACACAGCCGCACAGCACAGCACAGCGCATTTGTGGACACTCCCTAAGATCCGCCCCGTTACAGTGTATTTACAATTTACATTGAAATAGAATAAAGCTCTGTAATTAGCCTAATCTCTTTTTCTTTTCGTTAATCGTCTACTCAAAAACACAATAGAACTCAAGCGCGAGGTCATGTTCAATAAGTACTTGATTCACGTTATTTTTTTACCTTTTTTTACTTTCTTTCGTAAACACGTTTACGGGTAATACGCTCGGAGTGCAATTACAGGTAACATTGGTACGTTTTACTTCTTCGTTCGGGCCTTACTTGCATGTTGCGTCGAGCGAAGCGCAATTAGTCTCAGATCATAATAGAAAAGTATCGCACCGATAATTCTAAAAGGATTTGGATAAAACGACGAAGAAAAATCAGTTAATTGACGTTCCTACGGTTAAACGCTCTTCTAGTAAATTACATGGTATAATCGCTTGCCTCTTTGGCATAACAATAATGAATTAACAATAACCTCTTCCGAGATCAAATTGCGAATTACTTAGGTCTACTAAGTGCTTCGGGTCCGTTGAAGCAATTCATCACATTGCAGACCAGCAGCTCGCGCTGTTCATTTATCGCGTTAAAATGAAACTAAAACATAAAATATATATAAAAATGAAACTATATAAATAATAAAAGTAGATTAACAAAGAACACTCGCGATTCGATAAAAACTATATAATATAAATTCTATAACTATGTGTGTAAAAGTAAAATCGCGTATAAAAAAAAAGAACGATGGCATGATTGTTAGCATGAAATTTCATTTCCATGATAAACAGCTTCAACGAACGAACGAGGCACTTTTTGCATTTTTCTACTTGAATGTGTAGTGAACGCGCGTGAAGTCACCAACTTATGTACGAGTACATAATATGGCAACTGTTGCGTACTGTCACGTATACGCGCAAATGCGGTTGACGCAAGCTTCCAATTTACGTCTCGTCACGGACGTAACGCGTTTATGCGCTGAATTGCGTCTGTAATTACTACGAAAAAAAGAATGAACAGTGATACTAGGCACGTAGTTGGCAAAGTACACTCTTGCGTTTTCTGTCACGGTGCGGACTATCGACTAGTTAATAGGATAGCCCTCTCGGCTCCCTAATTCATTAATTTATTGGACGTCTTACTCCTGTAGTCCCAAGGCCGAAGGTACACGGGAACCTACCGTAAAGTCTTTATACTGAGAAAATACGCAGATCTGCAAGAAAAATTGAATGAAGTCAGTAACTTATGTACGTAAATCGGTCGTTTCAAATTTTGAAAAGATGGAGGTCAATGGGGTACAAACCTTGTCTTTTAATCTTTGACAGAGCTGAAGTGCAATTGTAAGTAGCACCAGTGCTTCATTGAGCCAGGGAACACTACACTCAGCCTGCTGAGTTTCATATTTCACGCTCCCATGAGCGTTTTCAAGTTGATAAACTGCAAGTACCAGCTTGTAACTTTGAATATAAAAACTTATGGCCAAATTTTCGGGTAAATTTGGATTTAGAGATTTCTGCAAACAAAAATATTGAATTTTCATATTGTCTTTTTTAAAGAAAGGTAATATTTGAATAGTAACAAAATTTTCCTCACCATATTACGACTTTTAATGAGATCATCTAAATTCTTTTTCCTGGGTACAATTAAACTTGTCCTACTGCGTTGTAGGCATCCTAAAATATTACCTAATACATGCATTACCTCATCAGAAGTCTTAAAAGAATAATGTCTGTCGACATTGTCGATGTGAGCGATTGCTTGCTGTAGGTGATTGGCAGCATCTTGAATTTGTTGTAGTTTCCAAGGATGATCATTTTGTATGCTTGTCCTCATGTTAACATTTGGTTGACGTTGAACTTTGAAATTTACTTCCTGCAAGTGTTATTATCAAGAATGAGAACATGGGTATATGGCTCCATTATGAGTAATGGGATTAATTGAGTGATTACTCACAGCATTTGTGATACTGTCACCAGTGAGAACAACTACACACTTGACCTGGTCATGGGGAGCAGCGAACACAAATCTATCAGTCTTGTTATGCTGATCATTTCCAAAAAGTGTCAGTGGAAATCTCTGTGCACACTCCTGTTGAAAAATTAATCAAATAAATATTTATTGTCAGTAAAATTAATTACAAAAATATTCATTTATAAATTCAAATAAAAATTCTAATGATAAAATAATATTTACGACTTGATCCAAAATGATTTTTGGTTAATCAAGGGTCAAAAATTTTTTAAATATAAAATTTTTCCTAGATAAATATAAGAAAACATTAAAATTTCTCATTATAAAATGTTAATTCAAATTTAGACTCATTCAACAGCTTGAATTGCAAATAATCATTTTGGAGCAAACAATACTCCAAAAACATTAACCTTGCTCTTCTTTTTAAAAAACCCTCTTCTAAATAAAAAATAAACATTACTCAGTCATTTCCAATAAAAAATCCGATGTCTTTAATTATTCAAGTCACCGTCTCCTTTAAAACTTTAAAACCGAACCAACAATACACCGCGTTTAATCAATAAATTCCGAGAAAAAAAAAACTCGTCCTTATCAGCGACGAAAAGTAAACTGAAACCTTTCGTCAGCGTGCAAAATCGGTCAAGCCAACATAGGAAGAAACCGCCAGTAACTCGTCTGCTCCGAACGGCAAGCCTTCAACCACCGCACATTAATAAATCTTCGCTCCGTATACGCACACACGAAAAATACTCACCATCAGAATATTCCGGAGCTGGGATAGCGAAGAGTGAACCTCCTCGTGGAGCACCCACTCGAACTCCATTTGCTGCAACAGCGAAAGCAAAACATAAGTACGGGATACATAAAATCGTCTGCATCGAAATTGTGGCACTATGCCATATCGCAAGTCCAAAACAGGCGCGCGCGCGCTCTTGAGCTGTCAAGAGCAGAGCCGATAAGCCGTCACCGCTGCCGCCACCGCCGCCGCGTCATCGCCGTCATCGATTTTCCCCTTTCTATACCCGCAAAACAAACGCCGCTTGTCAATTTGTCATCATTTGCCCTGACAATGAAAAGAAAAGAAGGAGACTGTGGCGTTTCACAATCAGAATTCAGAGCGATGGGGCAAAAAGACAATCAACATAACCTCGAGAGTTATAAGTCTCTCACGCGCTACTTTGACGGCTCTCCCCCGCAGCTAAGAGTGAGAGAGACAGCGAGAGAGAGGAGAGTCCGAGATAATGAGATCCGCGAGTGGCAGCTATATACCTATACACTTGCGACTTATCTCTCTCTCTCGCTCGCTCACTGTCTCACGCTTCGCGACACTCGCCTCTCGTTTATAAGTAGCGGTGTGCGGTGGCGACGACGATTAGATAAAAGCTCGATGAAAGAGGGCTAATTGCTTACGAGATTGTGCGCCTCCTCCTTCTCGCAGTCGGCCATTTTCAGCAGTGCTGCCTCCGCGCGCCCTCGAGAGCTGCCTGCCTCACTGCCTGCCTGCTGCTGCTACTTTTCGCCTTACACTACGTGTGCTTGTCGTACACTCGCGACTTCTTTCTGTATCTGCGCGCGCGCGCAGCTGATCGACTCGCGGGGGATGCTATAAATGATGATGCAGCCGCGGCACCGCGGCAGCGCGTGCGAGTAGTAGGAGTATATATAAGGTGCCTGCCAGCGAGACTGCGCGCGAGGCAGTCTGCGTGTATGTGTCGGTTTTTCGCTCGATAATACGGAGTACGGATACACGATCGTATAATGTACGCGTGATCGCACCCGGCCTATACTGTCACACAACTGTCGTGCAGCACTGTGGGCGGCTGTACTTATATGTATATAGATCGTATATACGCGCGCACTCGCGCAGTGTATTGTACAGTGGTCGCGGGAAAAGCGAGAAAGTCGGAGAGAGAGAGAGAGAGAGAGAGAGAGAGAGGTGTCTGCTGTGTTGGGATGTATAGTATACGTGTTCCGTTCGGTGGGATTGGAGTTTCGGAGCGCGTATGCGGGAAAACAGCTGAGACCTGAGAGTTATTACCTATAACGGGAGCTGGAGATTTATAATGCAATCGATACTACTGCTAGATCTGAAATTGAATAATTAACTGAGATGTTTATCGCCTGTTGTATAGGCTTTCTGAATTAATGTGATGTTAATGCGGATGGTATATTAATAATGTTACCTGATAAAATGTTGTTTTATCACGAATTAATTGAGATCACACACTTGCGAAGAATTGATAGTCTGATTTTGAGTTAAAATAAACTTCTTTTTTTACTATATATTTTCAGATTAACAAAATGTGTATTACACTTAGTAAATGTTACGAATAAATGTTGAAAACCACTGTTCGTAAAAATTTAGAGAAAAATTCTTAGAAAGGGAAAGATACTAAAATATAAGTAAATTTACAAAATTGTAAAAAAAGTTGTAGATTTTAAATAACTTTTTCCATTTTCTCACGAAGATGTTCTCATACATAATAAAGTTATAAAAAATCACTCATCCCCGTTTTATTAATATAGTTATTTAAAGATTAGATTATGTATCTGTTTTATAACCGTTTCAACAAATGAAAATAGATACACCCACTTTTAGAACATGCTTTACAACTCTGGCAAATATTTGAGTAAAGATTTTCCTGCATTCCTCGTGCTCAATTCCATTCCAAATAAATATTTAATATGCCACTTAGTCACAGCTTTCAAAGTAATACACGATAATGAATAGCATTTATCGCGGATAAATTAGTTGAGAATCTGTCTACGTTTATCATTAATCACAATATGATACAAATCGCGCGATATAAATTGTTTAGTTGTTACACATACTGATCGGCTGCTCATGGCGACTTGCGATTAAAAGAAAAAACTGGCGGGAGAAAATGTTCAGTACATACCAGAACACGTAGAAATTGTGAACTATGTGTATTAAACTAAATTTATTATTTTAAGTGGATTACATAATGAAGAATTAATAGCAAGTCTATTAAAATAAAAAAAAATTATTGTTATAAATTTCGAAATTTAAAATTTTGAATTCCCCGCCGTTGTTCGATATATATCGATCTTTCAATATATATTAATAACTGCATTTTTACTACTAAAAATTTTTCTTGTTTTGAAGAAATATTTAAATTTGTATTACAAAAAGAAAACAAAATTTATCAAAGAAAGATTAATGTTGTTAATTTGTTAACCGTTCGATTTTAAAAACATTGCTACTTTCCAAAGGTTTAAATTATTTTGAAATATAACGATTAATCGAAGCTCTTATTATCTCGAAACGTCATGGCATCACATGGTCTTCACATTTTTGCTAATAAAATAAAAAAAAACACATGTAAAAATCAATTTACAATAGATAAATAGTTATATAAAAATACAAATTAGTCGTGTAACTGTTTAAAGTTGTAAACAAATCTAATGTAATTGAGTAACGTCCGAAAAAAATTCAAAATTCGACTCACGCGCGTCCGCCATTAAAGCCGCGACAGCTCCGAAAATCGTTAATTTTCAAATGTTTCAGATAAGCGTCGCTTTACCCGCCACTTTCGTTTGGTTTGGAGTGTTGTAACATGTTTTACGGTGGTGTTAATAATTAAAGTTGCAATTTTAATGGTAATTAGTTTTTCTTAACTAAGATTTTAACTGTGCTGTATTAATTTGTATAATAAATCTAGGGTCAATGCTTGGTTCTTACGTCAATTGGTCACCTTTGAAATGTCAGAATTCCTAACCTCTAGACTGTTTTGTGATTATTTACCTTCTTTGTTTATGGCCTTTTATGATACATAAAACTTGGTGTTTGTTCAAAGTGTTGATACAGTGAAGTGTATTTGTGGACATTTTTTACTTTTAATAAATAAATTTCAGTCAAAATGGACACCGAAGAGCAACCAAATGACAAAGGCTCCGATACTGATATGGAGGTAGAAGTTTCCCCACAAGAGAATGATAACATTGGAAGTGATAATGAGGACAATGGTTGGCGAGTGTCAGAAGACATTTACATTCCACCTCCACCACAAGTTTTTGGTGAATACGATACGAAAGGGCCAAGATTGATGCTTGTGAGAATAGTAGCACGAAATTTTAAAAGTTATGCCGGAGACATTGAAATTGGTCCCTTTCATAAGGTATGCTGAATATTTACTTTTTTATTTCAAATTACGAATTAAAAGGATTTATTTCAACTTAATATTTTTATTTTGGATTTAGTGCTTCTCATCGATTGTTGGTCCAAATGGTAATGGTAAAAGTAATGCTATAGATTCTATGCTTTTTGTATTTGGGTATCGTGCAAACAAAATTAGGACTAAAAAAGTATCTGAATTGATTCATAATTCTTCTGAACATCCAAATTGTTCAAGCTGCACTGTATCTGTTTATTTTCAACAAATAACTGATAAGGTATTATAATCTTTCAAAACATAAATAAATTTCATATTTTATAAAATAAAATTAAACCTACTTTATTATTTTAGCCCGGAAATGATTATGATGTGGTTCCTAATAGTGAATTTGTTATTTCAAGAACTGCATTTAGAGATAGCACAGCATTTTATGAACTCAATAAGAAAAAGGTGCAGTTCAAACAAATTGCACAGCTGCTGCGGTCTCATCATGTTGATTTAGATCACAATCGATTTTTAATTCTTCAGGTACCATTTATTGTATAATTGAATAACTGATGGATTCAGTTAAACTAATTAGATATTGGTTACATTAATGAATATTTTTTGTAGGGTGAAGTAGAACAAATAGCTTTAATGAAACCTAAAGGTCAAAATGAAGGTGATACTGGGATGTTGGAGTTTCTTGAAGATATAATTGGAACTAAGCGTTACAAAGAGCCACTTGAAAAATTATATCAAAAAGTTGAATTCCTTTCAGAACAGCGAGAAGAAAAATTAAGACGCCTTAAAGTAGTAGAAAAAGCAAAGACAGAATTAGAAAGACCTATGCAGGAAGCAGTACAATATTTAAAATTAGAAAATGCCATAGTCAAATTACAACATAAATACTATCAATGTAAAAGGTAAAATATTTAATAATTACACTAATAAGAAATGAATACATAAACTTTATTACCTAACATTGCCTAATTTTTACAGACATGAAACTTCTGAACAATTGACTACGGAAGAAGAAGATAAAAAAGAATTGGATGAAGATTTTAATAAACTTCTTGAAGAAATGAAGTCTGTGCAAAAAGATAAAGATGAAAAGACAAAAGAATTTAAAGAAAAAGCTAAAAAATGGGACAAGTTAACACAACAAAAAGATGCATTAACAATTAAATTTGATGAAATTAGAAAAAAGGACGAGTCACTCTTTGCTGAATCAGTAGCTACAAATAAACGAAGAAAGGATAATATGTCAACAGTTAAGAACGAAAAAAATAAATTAGAAGAATTACAAAGAGTACCAGCAAAAAATGCTAAAGATATAGAAGAATGTGAACGTCTCCAAGAAAAAAATATTGCTCAAAAGGAAAAAGAAGAGGCTGCATTAGTCACTTTGATGAGCGGATTGAAAGAAAAGACTGAACCGTTAATGAAAAAACGGTCTAAACTAGAAACAGAACTTGTATCTCAAAGAAAATTTGTTGATGAGGCCAAATCAACTTATGAAATAGCTAAATCAAAATTGGATCTTTATAGATCAGAAGAAGTAACAGAAAAAAATAAAATGGAGAAACTGCAAGAAGCTGTAAAAGCAAGCAGTGAGAGATTGGTTGAGTGCAAGAAAAAACTTGCCAGTATAGAACCAAAAATACCTGCTACAGAGAAGAGTTTAAGGGAAGCTCAAAGCGAACTAGATGATCTGAAGACTCGTGAAAATGAGGCTAATATGCGCTTGAGAAACACTCGAATGAAATATGATGAACAAAAATCAGCAATGCAAGCTGGTAGATCAAGAAACCACATACTCAACTCCCTTATGCGCGAGAAGAGAGAAGGTCGACTTCCTGGTATATTCGGTAGATTGGTAAGTCAACAATTATAAACAAATATCCATAATCTTATCTACTTTTACACATAACTCATATACTTATTGTAATTTAGGGTGACCTCGGTGCAATCGATGCAAAATTTGACGTTGCGGTGTCCACTGCCTGCGGCCCGCTGGACAACATTGTTGTCGACACCGTCAACACTGCAACAGAATGCATCAAGTTCCTCCGAGAAAACGACATTGGTCGTGGTACTTTCATCGCTCTCGAGAAGCAGCAGCGTTTTGCCCGTCAATGTCAGGAAAAGATCCGTACGCCGGAAAACGTTCACCGACTTTTCGATCTCATCAACGTAGAGGATGAGCGAGTGAAACCTGCCTTCTATTACGCTCTGCAGAATACTTTGGTCGCAAACGACCTAGATCAGGCTACTCGTATAGCTTACGGAGCACAGCGTCATCGTGTCGTTACGTTAAAGGTATAAAATGATGCTAATATTCTTAATTAATTTCGAATTATTTGATTAATTAATTAATTTACTCAATAGAGATGGTATTTTTTTAACCATGAGTGGTGATTGATAGGCTCATGTGCCTTATTTATAGTAATTTTTGTATTAAATTCTATAAATTAAAAAAATTTTTTATTCATGTAGGGCGAGCTTATAGAACTTTCGGGTACAATGAGCGGTGGAGGTCGTCAAGTTTCAAGAGGACGGATGGGTCAGAAGGTAGCAAGGAGCGAGCCCTCAGCACAAGATATTGAAAAGCTGCAAAGAGATCTAGATGCAGTTTTTGAGGAGTACAACATGGTCAAAGCAAAACAACAACCTCTTGAGAATCAAATTCATACTCTTACCATGGCTTTAAGAGAGATGGTAATGGAGAGAGATAAGTTGAAGATTGAAATTAGTCAATTAAGTGTGGATGAGCCAAGCTTACGTAAACAATTGAAAGAACAAGAGAAAAGGGCATTCTCTTCTATATGTGATCCCAAAAAGGTTTGCAATTTTTTTTTTAATTTAGTTAAGCTCTAGTGTCTTTATATCCGATAAAAAATAAATTATTGATTTTTACCTAGGTTCAAGAACTAAATCAAATTGTTGAAGATGCCGAGGAGGAGCTTGGAAATGTTTCAGAAAATTCAAAAGAAACAGAAAATGAGGTAGCCAGAATAAATCAAGAGATTGAAGAAATATCTGGCGGTCGTGTCAAGGAACAGCAGAAAAAGATCTCAACCCTTACAAAAGCTATAGACAAGGCGAAGGGCGAAATTTGTAGACTGCAAGTTGCTATCAAAACAGCCGAGAGAAATGCAAAGAAGGCAGAACAGCGCATTGAGACGTTAGAAAATGACATCAAAAGCTGTGAGAAGAGGATTCGTGATATTCAAACGGAAAAAGTAGTGTTTGAGGAAAAAGGAAAAGAAATAATGGACCAACTGAAACAGTTGAACGAAGATTTATCTGAAAAAGATGAATTGGCGGGAAAATTAAAGACAGACTTAGAGAAATTACAATCTCGCGAAAGTAAAATGAAAGCGGTTAAAATTGACTTGGATCAAAAGTTAAGTGAAAAGAACAAAATTGTGAAGGAATTGCAACATCGAGTTCCCGAATTGACAAAAGCCATGCAAGGCTTAAAACTGCAAGACATACCAAATGAAGAAAAAGAGACGCTGACTGAATTAACAGAAGAAGAACTCGCGGAAATAGATAGTAAGACCATTGCAGCTCATGTACAGAAAGCTAAAGAAAAATTGCCCAAAGAAATACCTAATATGCAAATAATAGAACAATTCAAGGAACAGAATGAGTTGTATCTAAAACGGTCCGAGAAATTACATAAGATCACGGACGAAAGGAACAAAATGCGGGACACGTACAACTTAGCAGTGCGCAAGAGGATGCAAGAATTCACCGCTGGCTTCAACTTGATCACCGGTAAATTAAAGGAAATGTACCGAATGATCACGTTAGGTGGAGACGCCGAGTTAGAATTAGTAGACTCGTTGGATCCGTTCAGCGAAGGTATCGTGTTCAGCGTGCGGCCACCAAAGAAATCGTGGAAGTACATCCAGAACTTGAGTGGTGGTGAAAAAACTCTGAGCTCCTTGGCTCTTGTATTTGCTCTGCATCACTACAAGCCCACGCCAGTTTACTTCATGGACGAGATCGATGCTGCCTTAGATTTCAAGAACGTATCGATCGTCGCAAGTTACATCAAAGAAAGAACGAAGAATGCCCAGTTCATCGTCATCTCCCATCGTTCGGACATGTTCGAGCTCGCGGATTATCTCGTTGGAATCTACAAAATTTTTAATTGTAGTAAATGTGCTGTGCTCGATGTGCAAAAATTCAACTCCAAAGTCGGCATTAGCGAACAAAACAACAATCAAAACTGTCAGCACCAAAGTACCAGTAGACCGACGTTCTTGTCGCAACCAATTCCAGTCATACATTCGGCACTCAATTCCAACAGCGAAAATAGGACAGAAGCAGGACCAGCTAAGCCAGCAATTGTGCCAGCAACTTGTCCAGAAAACCTAAACAGGGAGCCCGAAACGCAAACTGAGACCGCTAACGATAATCGGGAGAATGAAAATGAGGCTAATTTCAGTTTAAGGTAATGTCTACATCGAATTTTTTTAATTCAAAAGTTCATTCAAATTTCAGTTATATTCGATGTTTCATTAATACTTTTTTTTTTTTTAATATTACAGACTCGGAGAAATCAGTTTACCCGCCACGCCAGCCAAAACTACCCCACCCAGTTCATCTAAAAAGCGAAAAGTAGAAAAAACCCCAACGCCCAGGAGAGAAAAAAGTTCACGAAGAAACGTCGAGAAAGAATTGCAGAAGGCCGCGGAAGCTTTGAACAACATACAAGCGACGGAGGACACTTCTTCGGAAGATAGTCAGCAGAAGACGCCCAGGCGGACGTCGAGGAACATTAAGAAACCAAGGCACCTGGACGAGTCACCGAGTCAGGGAACGACGTTGCGAAAGCGGCGTAGGAAATGAAATTGAAATGGGATAAAGCTTTATTTAGAAGAAATCTTGGGAAACGAGTGTGTCTGATTCTCGAAACTCCCGCTTAAAACGCGGATGAATGTATAGAGCAATATTTTTTTTTCAAAAAACTTAGTGTATCAAAGTAGCTTAAGTAATTATATATAGAATTTAATTCATAACGTTTAATAATTACTCAAAACAACAGACAAGATTAAAAATGTATATAACTTTTGTACTTTTGTATCGTTCCAGTGATTATTTAGACGATATCTAGCCTAGCTTGAAGGGCTCGTAATTTTACTATTATTTGTAAAAATTACACAAATATCTTTTTAAAAAGTTATAACTATGCTATGAGATATGTTAGATATATTAATTTTATTTTGAAATATAATGTTTGTAAAAAAAGCAATAAAATATAACGTAAACTCATTTTTTTCTTTATTTTTTAGTGTAAAGAACGTATTTATAACTTCAATCAATAAATATTCTTGTAAAAAATACCCTATGTCGTTTTCCATACTTACCATCACGTCCCATTTAAAATTAAGTAATTTTTTTCTATGTCATTCTAAGTTAAATTTTGACAGATTTAAGTAATACAGAAAATAAAATAGCGATATATGAACTTGTGAAGGAGCTCATTCGGCGCGGAAGTGTGCAGATGCGCACGCACGCATTCTCGTAAAGGACATAGTATATATAGTAGTCGGTTACAGTGAAGTACAGTGGCATGTAAACACTGTCTCTCGCGTCTCCATTCAGATGAGGTTGTAAGTGTAGAGTGAAAGATTTTGAATCCCGCCGAAAGTACAATTAAGTGCCTTAATATAGTGTCTACTAGACGTGAGGGTGTGTACGTAAGTTTGAGTTGATAATGTACAAGTGTCAATGGCGATATGATTCTTATAAATATTCGCTCGCATATAACATTTATGATGTAATTCGTGCTTCATCGATCCGTAGATCATCAAGCACGAGAATTTACTGTATACAAACTAATGACAGTTTCATCAAACAACAGATTTTTCACTTTGATTTGTGTTCCTTACATAAAATGGAAAATCTGTGATAATTGGCAGGTGTTTTGGTTTTGAATTAAATATAACAATGATTCGACAAAAAACTTGATAATCCACCGTCATTCCATCTTTTCAATGGCAACCAGAAGACAAGCGAACGAGAAAAATTATCGACCAAAAAGTGTCCTTTTTATTACTCGCTTTTTTCATTAATAAATCAACAATATTCATACATTTATTCAACCACTTGAGAAACATAAAAAAAGTCTCGAACTAACTATACCTAAGTACATTCACCATCAGTTGATTAAACTATTGTTAATTATGACGCGCGGGAATTTCAAAATTATTGCATCATCCTCAAAACTCACGACAAACTGATCTGTTCCGTTCTATTTCAGCCAGCAGATCAGAGCAAAATGACGTTGAAACTTTACTATAATTTCCTTTCACAGCCATCGAGAGCGTTGTACATATTTTTAAGGAAATGTGACATACCCTTCGAGCCGAATGTGATTAATTTACTCAAAGGTGAGCAGCTACGACCGGAGTATGAGCAAATCAATCCGAATAAAAAAGTACCTGCTATTCAGCATAATAAATTTCTTTTGACGGAAAGGTAAATTGTAATTCAAATTACGAAAAGATCCATCATTGCCAGCTCAAACGAATATTATTTTCAGCGTAGGTATATTACGATACTTATGTCGAGAATTTAAAGTTGACGACCACTGGTACCCGAGAGATTCCAAGCTTCAGGCAAAAGTCGACGAATACCTCGAATGGCAGCATTTGAACACAAGGCTCCATTGTACTACGTATTTTCGTACGAAGGTGATTTATATGCAATTCAACAATCGCCATACTTTCGCCAACTCTTTTTATCACGAAACAAAGAGCATATACACATATATTTGATGAAAAAAAATATATTGCATCGATAAATTTTAAATTTTGCCATTTTCATGCGTAAAATTAATTATATTAAAAAAATAATTCCAGTATTTGATCCCTCTGAAAACGGATAAACCAGCGAAATCGGAAAAAGTCGCGAAGCTCGAGGGGTCGATGGCTGACTGTCTGGACGAGATCGAGCGCGTTTGGCTGGGTGACGCCCAGAAGAAGCCCTTCCTGGCCGGTGACAAAATCAGCATCGCTGACATCCTCGGCGCCTGCGAAATCGAACAACCACGTAGACATACATTAAATTTATCATCATCACGTACCCTTCACTATATAATGATAATTACATAACGAATGAAAAATGTTGCAGGACTGGCGGGTTACGATCCGCGGGAAGGCAGGCCGAACGTGACCGCGTGGCTGGATCGGGTGTCGCATGCTGCCTCGCCCCATTACCAGGAGGCGCACGCCCACCTCAACGAGGTGGCCAGCAAGTACGGGATCTAAACCGACGGAGCATATGATACACTTTATGTGAAATGATTATTGTGATGAGATGCAAGGGATTTTTTGCATGATTGTACTATTTTTTTTATAACATTAGCATCTGTCGGTTTGTGTAATTTGATATTTGCAAGTTTCTTTTTTTCTTCGAAATTGCATTTTAAAAGTATATATACATATATGTACGCGTGGTAATTTATTGAAGAAAAAGATCATTTGTGTAATTTATTGTTAACGTGTGTAAAATTTCGATTTTACGATTTTATAATTCTTGGACAGTTTTAATCGTGGAGAAATTAATTGCCATACGCATGTTCAATCACAGAGAAATTTTTTTTGTAAAAATTACTATACTGGTTGGTAACTTTGGCAAATTTTGTTAAAAATATAGCAAAATTTATTATAGTTTTTGTAAAATTTCCTAGTCTAGTAATTATTTGGGTTTTCACAGTCCGTTGACGCTTTACGAATTAGTATATATCTATAGTAATTTTTCCAAAAGTATTTCTCTCTGTGAAGCATTTATTTTTATACAATAGGATTTCGTATGATGTTTGAGATGTTGTACTGATGAGAAATTTTAACTTTGTCAATTTAATTTTTTTCGCAGCTCACATTTGTCTCTATACTTATATATATAGAAATCAAAATAAACATCTATATTTCTCTTATATCGACGAATTATTTTTCACCATATTTTATAACATTTCTCATTTTCACACGGTATCAAATTACAAAAAAAAAATATTTGCCATTTGTTCTATAATAACTTTGAAACTTCAGCTAAACACATGATATGCTGATAATCACTGGCGCAAGATCCCGGAGCGAACGGAACCGAGTGTTATATATAAGACATACGCGCGGATGCGCACGCAACTCCTATACATACCTCTTCATAATACTTACACTACACACTGTGGTGGCCGGCAACAGAGTGGCATATGTGTGCGGAAACTTGTTTTGCTCGCGAGACGGTCGAGTATACCGCGTACCTACTCGCAGACAGTCCGGTTCCAGAACACTCGTGTAATGCTGGCGCTGTTAGCTTAGCAAAATTGCTTTTTTTTCTAATTCAGTGGAGTGTATTTACTTAGTTTGAGATTTTACTACTTGTCACAAAACAGTAAGTTTTTCATACATTTGTTGAAAAAGTTTTTGAAATATTTTATTTATTTTTTGAACTTTTATATGTGTATGTGTCATGGTTTTAATTTTGAATATGAATGCGCTTAATGTTAAAAGTATTTTAAAAAAATACAAATGTTTAATTGTGTAATTTCATGACAAATATTTCTCCACGGGATATAGAGAAAATTTAATCATTTACCGAATGTTGTTATTTTACTTTCACAACTAAAGTGCTTGCATATAATAATCACTGTGATAAGTAAAATGAACTTTGAGTCTGCGTAAAAGGAGTATAACGATGACTCGGCATAAAAGAACCCGTAAACATATCATTGATTACATATTGCCTACATCATATCATCGATAAATTAAACTGAATTTTCTACTGAGATAATGTGATTCATAAATGTA
>JAPYZO010002129.1:0-24443 GCA_030522905.1 Torymus flavipes
AGAGAGAGAGAGAGAGAGCGATTTGGAAAATCCGCGCGCGCGAAATTAACGCCGGCGTTTATGCCGGCAGCGCGAATTCCTCTCCCCCGCTGCAGCTCTCTCTCGGCGCCGCCGACACTTCAAAGTGCGCGAGGACCCCGCGATGCGCTTGCACGTGACAGCGCGCCGTCGTAGCCACGAGTGGCTTTCGAGTCTTCTCCCTCTCTCGGTCTCTTCGCTCTCGCGCATTCGTTAATTAAGGCATCGTCGATATGCACTCGACGCGCCGATCCTCTCGGCTCTCTTCTCTTTTTTCTCTCGCGGTGTATGTATATACATGTATATACGCTCGTCCTTTTACAACGCGCGCGCCTCTCGTTATCGGGCTTTTAATACGGAGCGAGCTTTTTTACTCCCTGCGTTCTTTTTGCACTGCGGCTCTCGATAATTGATTAAGTATATAGTCACGGTGCATTACCGCCGTTGTGTATGTATATGCATTTTCGCACGCGGACAGCTAGCGCGAACGCCGGGATTTTAGCTCGCGGGAGCTACTCTCTTTTCCTCCTCGGCTGCTGCGAATGTCAGCCGGCACTCGCGCGCGCGGTGTGTAAGTAGTTATTGATGGATTCGAGTGGCTTTCGATACAGCCGCAAGATTGATTGCTGTTAAACACGCGGCCCATGTTTTTTATCCCCCCACGTCTCGAGCGACAAGAGCTGATTTTGAAATGCTTCAATCAAAATCGCGCCGTCGGCTACCTCATTCTATATCATCGTTCCGTTTTTCGTTCCTCGACATATCCACTTTACGAAATTTACGGTGAAATGGGGAAAAAAATTCAGAGTTTTTCGAGCTTATTTGGATTTTAGTTGGTGATGAGTGCCCAATTATACTATATATACTAGCGAAGAAGCGGTACGAGTTTCACGGACCCCATCATCAACAGCTACTTTCGGGGCTTTACACGTGGAGGGGTGTCCGCATGTAAAGGAGCTTCTGTTATTCCACGTCATATTGAGATGCCATTAAGTGTAATGACTCACGCTTTCGACGCGATCCGTCGCGTTGCGCTGGAAAAATATTGTGGAATATGCGCCACTCGAAAAAGCGAGCGAGAGCAGCAGCGCAGAGAGATCCCATCGGGATGAATTATAGCCCTTCAAGGCTAACAATTTTCCTGCTTAATCCCTGTCATCGTCGCTTGGAAAAAAAATCCATAAAACACAATCCGGGGTAACGAAACTCGCATTCGCGCCGGTAAAAGGCCATCGCCTGTGTATATATACGTACACAGCCCGAATATTCCTGTCAAATGGTTTTTGTCTCGAGGTGAATTTCAGCGCTCTGTCGTCGTCGACGTCTCGGAAGTGGAAAGGAAGTTGCTCGAGACTTACGTTTTGGCCCTGCGGATTTACTTTTCGCGAACTAAAAAGAAGGGAAATAAAGTTACAAAAATTCAGACTTTCCATTGTGGCTGGGGGCTAAAATAAAAATTCTCCTGTAATTTATATTTTATTAAAGAATTGCCATAACAATATTCAATTTCTTTTCATTTCACTTTAATGATAATATTTTTGAAAGTTAATTTCAATTAAATTAAATGTCGTCGTCTGTATTAATTTTGTAGAACGTAAAATGAATGAATGAACAAAACATGCCCTAGATTTCAGAATGATGAGAATGTAGTTCACGTTGGAAGTGATTCCAAGAGTTGCGTGAAAAAATGTCGGGAATGTAAAGAGATGACGAGATTAAATGCATAAGCTGAAATTCTTTTTTTAAACTGACAGGTTAAATTAATTCCTGCGAAATGGTCATTCATTCTATTGTTTACGGTTAGTTTATTTATACAGCCCTATAAAAACCGATATACATACACGTATTTATTAAAAAATATTCAAAGTGTGCTCATGATACATGAGCCTGTTATATACACAAGCTAAACATTATTTGAGGTAAATCCCAGATTATACCGTTGAAATATAAAATTAATGAACGGATATTATTTATAGCATACACACACATACAATTTTTATTTTAAAGTTTGGCTACTAAAAAAAAGTAATAAAAAGAGCGTGAGAGGATGGAGGAGCGAAACCGTTAATTTAAAACCCACGAAATCACGCTCATCTCGAGGGCGGGTCGGCACTGCTGGCAGAGGCAGGCTGTAAAAACCGTGTTATAAAGCAAGGCGCGCGCGCGCGCGCGGTCGCGAGACAGAGGGACAGAACAGTATATATCTATAGAGGGAGTACTTAAAGCACGAGAGTGGGCGAAAAAGCGCAGGCTGCAACGTCGTTCCTCCTTCTTTCATGAGACACGCGCGCACATAAGTGACTGTCGCGCTAATGCGTGTCTTATCAGCGCCGAGGTCCGAGATCCCCTCACGGCACGTATATACACTCACACAAATACATCGTATACACACAGCAGCAGCAGCAGGCCTGAACGGAGGGCAGGGGCGCGGAAAGTTGAAACGCTTTTAGGGGGACCCACCTGCGCGCTTGCACGCTCGGCCCGCCGATTTCGCGGGCCAACGATTCTTCGCCGACACACGGCCCGCGAGTTCCCCCATTTCGCTCGGCTTGTCGCCGAATTATATTCTCGAATTGCTCCGCTGTCTGTTTCTGGCTGCTGCGCGGTATTTTTTACTCCCGCGCGCAGAGACTGTCTCCTCCTCTTGCTCGTGTTCGCCCAGGGCTTGAGGCTCCCCGGAAAATTAAGCTGCTCGCGAGTATATGTATAGAGCAGCGGATTCGTTTGCAACAGCTTCAGTGCACAGGTAGGTATACAGAACCGAGAGGTGAGGAAATAATGAGTTGACGAGCGCGAGCCGAACTTTTGTGGCGCGCGGAGTTTGACTTTCGAGTGTTGATTAACGCCGTCGGCTGAGCGCGGAAAGTGGAGCTTTGAGAAATTTTTCGCGTGTGCCACGGATTTTATAGAACGGGATTTTCGGGTAACGAGGCGAACAGCCCTGAAGAGCGAAAACCGCTTTACGGATGCTTGATTTTTCTCCGGGGGTTGTGAGTGCCGGTGAAAGTAGAATGTTTAGCGATTATTTGCACTACAGGACTTTTCATATTTCAGTGGCTTGTTCATTGGTTCGCTGAGCTTTGCTTTGGAACGTTAAAACCGAGTTAAGAAGTGTACGCGGCCACAAATAGCTTTCGAGCTGTATAACGAAGCGTACTTTAACTGACTAATAAATCATTCTTCAGACTAAAGGCCAATAGAGCGCCAAGTTTCTAGTAAATCCGTTTAACGGGTTCTATATATATACATTTGCACAAAACTACTCGGATACGCGTAAAATACATGAAAAGTGTCATTGTATGCAAAGACGACAACTTGTATGAAGTGATAAAAGAATTAA
The DNA here is from genome assembly GCA_030522905.1 of Torymus flavipes. Taxonomy (NCBI): domain Eukaryota; kingdom Metazoa; phylum Arthropoda; class Insecta; order Hymenoptera; family Torymidae; genus Torymus; species Torymus flavipes. Next base: position 3,359 of record JAPYZO010002129.1, read on the forward strand.
TAATAAAATAATAACGATATACTGAAAAATATACTTCTTCAAGATTATAACTGACAGGTGCTATTCATTTAAAAAAACGTAACACATTATATTTACAAAGTGAAATAAAAAATGTAAAAGAACATTGATAAATTGCATAAAGTGTGTCTGAAAGTTGCATGACTTGAAGTATTAAATACCTAGTGCTGTTTTCTCTTTGGATTCTATATGAAAATATTTTTTTACGCAAAAGGAAACTAGTTTAATTCCAAGATATACTTCCTTCTGTGAAGCAGATCTAACACGTATATAAAAGATCCGGCAAGGTAATAAATAATGTTTGAAAATTCCCATTATTTACAGATACGTAGTCGTAAATAACGAGTAGAGCAAGGCATGCGGCGGTCGGACACTTAACTGTAGCCATAAAGCAGCTTCAATAAAATGCAACCACCTAATAATAAGGATGCATAAAACAAATAAGCTTTTGAATGCTTAGCGATTTTCAAATACCGCAGCTTACTGCAATACATCAGTAAACGCTACTTTTGTTATAGTGACTGATCTTTTGATTTACTCAAAGAAAACTTGAATTTATGCACTTAATTTCATTCACTCAAAAATATAACAACGTAGATATTTAGGAATTATAATTCAATTTAAAATTTTGTGCTAAAAGTAAAGATAGCGCAAACACTTGCGTGATTATGCAGGATGACAAAGCGAAAGCCCCTGCGCTAATAAACAATCGGCATTTCGACTTTTGGCTAACGCGCGCGAGAGCTAATTAAGCAGAACGCCGAAACAGCTCACTCCCGTCAAATTCACGCTCCAAATCCTGGGCGCGAGTCAGCTGCAGCACTCCCCATAGCGGCCAGCTCACGACTTTCATCATCGGAATGGCGAGCGGCGGGCGGTGGGCGCTTGTATATATATATATATATACGGCTCTCCGCGAGCAAACATAAACTCGATAATTGATAAACGACATGATTTTATTAACGTAATTAACCGAATTACGGTGCGGTGGTGGCGGCGGCGGGCCGGCGGCTGCGGAAAAAGCCGAGGAAATTCGGCCCCCCGCCGAGCGCGAATGAGATACGGCGCCGGCTCGCGCTCCCTAATGAAACGCGCGCGCGCTCGCCCTCTCTCTCTCTCTTCCTGCCTTTCTCTCTCTCTCTCTCTCTCTCCCGCATATCGGCTCGATCGTCCCGGCAATTAAGTCAGAGCGCGGCTGACGAATGGCCCTTCAAACTCGTTAATAAACCGCGGAAATAAATAGTACGAGCGGACGCGAGTGTGTGCGAGAGCCCAGCCCGCGAGCAGAGATTTACGAGGCGAGCGAGCGAAAGAGAAATAGGAGGCGATCGTTTCGCGACAAGCGCGCGCACGGGATATGATTTAGGCCCCTTATGCGATCATTGCTCGGGAAAAAGAGAGAGAGATACAGACGGAGGGAAGTCGAGAGCAGTGGCACGAGGCGAAAAGTAAACGCGACTGACGAGAGATGATGATGATGCCGACTTGGATTATTAGGTTTAGGGCTAATGGCTTTTATTTCGTTTTGACCAACGTTTATTTGCTTCTCGTCCCTCGGTGTATGCGTGTTACGTTTAGACGAGGGGGGAGTAATGTAGGTAGCTTAATAACGCATGGAAAACATACATGTGTGACTCGGAATCTAATTATAATTTATTAAATATTATACATTTATATAGCATGTATTTTTTGAAAAAAATATTTCGATCAAGTGATTTTCACCGAAAGCTCATTAATTATTTTCTATATTTTTATAAAATAACGAGATAAGCAATTTATAAAATTTAAATACTTTATATATAGTTTGATACAAACGACTTTTTTGCGATTTACAATCAATGTTTATTATATACCACGCATTAATATTCGGAACATTTTTAACAATGTACGATCAGCATATCCTACACTTATATCTTACATATTTATTGCACGCGACTTAAAACGTCAAATAGGAGTGAAAAAGTTCGAAAATGTATAAATTTAACAACTTTCCTCTCGCGGTTTATTATTAATTTACAAACAAGTTCGTTAAAAGATCTAAACTTTGATAATTTACAAACTTACAACTTTATATTTTACAACATCGATGCTATCCATTGATTTTAACGAGGCAGTTGCTAGCTTCTCGCGCTGCATAAACGCGCCTGCGCTCGTGCGCTAATCTACAGCATCTGCGGTCACTCTGAGAGTCCGCGGCGTGAGAAAACACGTTTTTGACGAGCGTCCCAAGCCAGTGCACACACATATACACATACTATATACTAACTGGTCTTAAAATTTCAAGCGTAAAAAAGTTCGTGCGCGTGCAAGCTCGTAAATAATGCAATAAATTTTTTATACTCTATATCAAAGTTGAGCGGGCGCAGGCGCTTATGGCGCCTCCTTAGCGCATTATGTGCGTGCTCGCTAGTCGCCCAGCTTATTCAATTTTCCGCGCGCGGGCTGCACACGCGTCAAAGGACGCGGCGCACGGCCGGTAAACAAGATAAAGCTGCGCTCGCACGCACACACAGGGGAGGGAAAAAGCATACGGGAGATAGCTCGTAAAGAACGAGAGAGGGAGAGAACGCGGAGTAGTCGGAGATTCAGCGGGAAGAAAAAGAGAGGCGGAAGAAAGAAGAGAGAGAGAGAGTGGAGAGCGCGCACAGACAGAAGACTTACGAGTGGCGCGGGAACTCTCGTTTTATAATGAACTCGGCACGCGGTGGAAAAAATTAATGGCGGAACTCGCGCGGCTCCCTCTACTTAACTATATAGCGCGCGAGCTTCTGGCCTCTTCGGACTACGGCGCGAGGGCCTGCAGATTTCGCTAGCGCGCGCCGCGGCGAGAGGAGAGATAATGGAACGGCGGAATTAGAATGAGAAAAAGGAAGCAGTTTCTCCGCCTGCCTGCCTGCCTGCTAGTCGTCGGGAGAAAGTAGACGAGGGTGGCTCTGCGTATTCTCTCCTCCCTTTCTCTCTCCGTCGTAAACGGAGTAGTCAATTTCTTCCGCAGCCGCGCGTACTCGGGGCAGTATAAACGCGTCGACCCGACTGTTTTCTCTCTCTCTACTACTCTCGCTCTCTTCCTCGGCCGGGTAATCATCTATACGCCTTCCAAAATCGCATCTACGCCGGCTGTGTGTTACGGGGAAAATGCGAAATCGCTCTAGCGAGGAGCAAGGGAGAGAGAGGGAGAGACGAAATTGCCACGCGCTGTGGGAAATTCGCGAGTTCGTCTCCGTGCGCGCATGCGTTTGCGTAGGTACATACGGGGTTTCTCGCGTCGGGAGAGGCGAGAGAAGTCTGCGGGGGCCGTAGTTTCGTGCAGAGAGAGAGAGAGAGGATTGCCGAGATTTGTCCTGGGGAGGAAATTGTTAGTTTAGGTTGGGCGGTTTATGTGGTGAATCGTTGTAATTTCGTGAGGCGACGGCTACATAATATGAGGAGAAGACATTTTGCATGAAAATTGCCGCTTGTTAAGAAAGTTTTTATCATAGTAAGTTATAAACATTAATGTTAATATAAATTGATATTAGCAAATAAAATAATGTTTATCTTGATTAGTCTTATTTCTTCTCAATAAATATTTTGTAACGGTAGCAACAGAAGAGGGTGTAATCGATAGATTTTTGAGTATTGTTACAGTTTTAGTGCTAGACTAAGGTAATAGTAATTTTATTAAAATCTTCACTTTATACATCAAACCGAATTTGTAATGAGACTCAGAAGATATTTAAATAATTATAGAAATATTATTATACCAAACGAGAGATATACAAACTACTGATGCTCTAATAAAAGAATAAGAATATTTTGTGAGAAATATATTTAAAATTATTTGCCTCGTATAAGATTTACCTATATGTTTATTTCTACAAAAAGCGCATGTGTATTAATAATAGCGGTTCGTTCCAGATCTGTTTTATTGAACTCTTCAGTAAAGCATTTTATTTTATAACAGATCTTGCTTTAGACGGTAATACTTTAATAATAAGGTCTGTTATAGTCTTGCACTGCACTGAAATCACACGAGTGTGAAATCATCTTTTGCATGTGTATGGCTCGTGTATCGAACGATATTTTTCAATACAAATTTTTAAAATTTGCAGAATGTGTAAAATCGCATTTTACGCCCACTGTATCGAAAAGTTCTTATTAATGTTGTTATATCATCAATGTTGATGCCATTAATTATTTCTCAAATACAGCATATAAATTTTGCTACCGCTTTTTAATTTTATATTCTTATAAATCAATGTTGCTACCGCTTTTTATTTCTCATATAAAGCAGATGCATTTTGCTGCCACTTTATAAATTTCCTTAATTTAAAAATTCATTAAATACTACGTTATTTGTGTATCGACGGTTGAGCGGAAGAAGAACTTATCTCGGCGCACGGATGAAGACCGCCGTATCTCGGCGCACTAGATAACATTATGCGTCACGATGAAGGTCACAGATAAATATTACATTATAACAAGAATTAATACTTCAATACATACGTATTTTAATTTTTACAATAATTATTATTATTATTTTTTTAGATTCCAAGAATTTTTACAAAATGAAGATTAAAAATTTCATAAATAGAATATTGTAAAGAATATTTATATAAATTTATAAAGAATATTTGAAAATATGTATTAAAAATATTGATTGATTATTATTTGTTTAATAAATTGATTTTAGCATTTCATTTACAGTATACTTCTTACTTACTTTTTGATCCATTCAATTAATATTATTGTTTACCTACAATGGTTTTAATGTCGAGCGTGCGTTAGCGAGCGAGGATTTATAGCTAGTAAATAATTAAATAATTGAGATTAAATACTATATTGGATAAAGGTAAGCTTTAGAATACTGTAGTATGTTGAAGGATTATTTTATAAAGATGATATTATTCCTGTACATTCTCGGCCTTATTACAGACTATTAAGTATTCATACAATCTTATAGACTATTAAGTATTTCATACAATCTTATACAATACCAATCACAGAAATAAAATTGAAAATATTTTATATATTCATAAATTTAACGTAAAAACAGAATCCATTTAACAATATCAAAGTTATAGAACTCCATACATATAAGCAATAAAAATAAATGATTCTCCAAGCTTTCGTTGAAATCAAAAGTAAACTTAGCTCGTCCTCCATTCCAATCTCGCAAAATAACTCCGCACTCGCTCCGCAGCCATCTACCTCGCGAAAATTACACCTTTCATGCGGCGAAATGCCCTCCGCGCGCGGGAGGGAGAAAAATACGAAGACGAGATTCCCCCTTATATACGCTCGCGCATTTTGCGTATTTTCCGTTTAGTGCGTAATCGGAGGAGGAGAGAAAGAAGATTGTACTCCCCCATCGCGGCGATCGAACGCTGAACGGCCATGCCATAGTCGTATAAAAGAGCGGGAGACAAAAATATACGTATGAATGTGTGTACAGAGCGGGGAGACGAGTCAATGTCGAGGGAGAGAACTGGAGGGATTTTTTTTTCCATCTGTTTATTCAAAGTCTTGGCGAAGTTATTAAAAGACGCGGGAGCGGAGGAAATTGACAGTTATACGACGATGAGATGTTGGGTAGGTATGTGCGTGTTTGCCTATTTTACAATACTACGTACTTTTATGTGCAGAATAATGGAAGCTTATGTACATTCATACAATAGGTATATAATCATTGCAGTTGGTGAAAAAAAGATATGAGTTTATATACAAGTACCTATATTAAGGGCAAAATTAGCCGTATATTTACTTTCTAATTAATTGGATAATAAAGATTTCGCGTTGTAAAATACATTTTCTCCTTATCAATGTTATATTTGTTCTACAATCTCAACCTGACTTTCATCGTCAAGCCCATAAAAAATATCTTATATACCAACTGCTATCGAAATAACTGTGTTGCAACATGTCGTGACTCGGGGGTAAAACAGTAAAAGGAAAATTGATGCTCGCAGCTCGCGCGGCGATCATTATTCTTAAAAGCTTTATCGCCGCACAGTTATTACTTAGGCAACTAAAAAAGCCTTATACACATTGTTGAGTTGGAAAAGAAAAAGATCGTCGGTGACTCTCTTTTCATAAAGCTCTTTCGCAAGCCACGTCCTACTCGCCTACTCGAATTCTCCGGGTGAAAAAAGCACTTTATCATCGGTCTCGATCGTCTGTGGCTCCGCCTCGTGCGTCCACACCTTGAGAGAGAGAGAGAGAAAGAAAGGGAGAGAGAGAGGCGCGTGTGCGTTTCTTCTCGAAAGCCGAAACCCACGGGGCGATTGTTTGATATCAAACGGTAGTCCCTCCTTCGTCCGGGCCCTCGACCGGTGCTTTATTACCGCTCGCACGTATATAAACGAGCTGGAGACGCGGACGAACGGCCAGAACGAGACGAAGATAGAGTCGGGAATAAATTGACGGGACGAGAAAGAGGGAAGAGAGAGGTGTCTTCGTTCCCTCCTCAACGCAAAAGAACACACATAGTCGCGGCTGAGAAGTCGATATGCCAGCCGCATGAATAATTTATTAAGGGCGTTTATCACGGCGCGTTAGCGCGAGCGGGGAGACGTCGCGCGCTTATGAGGCTCGATTCTTTAGCTCCGCGACTCGCCGCCGCGCCGACGAAAGGTTTCTGTTACGGCGCGCTAATCTTCCGGCGTAATCGAGACGGCGAGTTGAGCCGCCGCCCTGCTGCATTCGACTTTGATCTCGAGATTACCTCGCTGACCGCGAGAGCGCCGCCGCCGCCGCCGCTGCCGTTCGCGGTTCTCGATTCGCCGAGCTCAATGGGGGGAGGAGGAGGCTACCTATCCTATACCTATACTCGGACATCGGGAAAAAGTCGATGGCCTAACGCCGGAATGGGTATATAGCTGCGCAACTGCTGCGCAACTGCTGCTGCTGCTGCTGCAAAGGAGAATTGTCGTTGAGCCTTATGTTGGAGTTTAAAAGATTTGTGACGAGAAAGTGGAATACTGGTATACTCTAAGTGTAGTACAGTCACGATAAGGATGTTAAAAAGGTTTTTTAGTTAAAATTTTTCATTTGATTAATTATTTAAATTAAAATCTGGTTTTTAAATGAAATATTTACTATCTATAATTAAAGGTCTGATTGAATTTCTGATGAAACTCCTGAATTTACAGCTGCCCCAGTTTCATGCTTTAAAATATACAAATATAAAACAGTAATATACAAAACAAACTATCTTTCCAATTAATTTATCCACTATGAAATTCAGTATTCTATTTCATCCTGATCTTTTAGTATTATCAAGTTTTACATAAAATATAACGTACATACGCGCTGAATATAAACTCGGTGTAAATTATTATACGTACAACCAACATTTTCGGGTAAAATTCCGGCACGGCTCTTTGCATCATATTCTATTATTCAATATTGGTATTTTAACCTACATTTTTGGGTTTCCGAAGAGGGTGGGCAAAGTGGTGTGGCAAGTTATGAAGTCAACTAAGAGTACACACATGTTTAGCTTCGCTCTAAATAAGCGCAACCACGTAATAAGGTAATTGCAGGGAGTTTCCCCGAAACATCCTTGATATAACTTTGTTAAAAATTTCCATTGTTATTCTATACCGTAATTTTTTAATTTTAAAATTATATGCTTATCAAAACATTATTGAAGTTGTGTGTGGTAGTGGCTTTTATGACATCTTCCGCAGTGTCTTAAGTTCAATTTGCTTACTGGAATGGTTCTGCAGTCTATTAGTTTCGTCAAAGATCAGATGGAATAATACACCAACTAACGGTTCGGACAACTTATTTTCGCCTCTTATAAAAAAAAATTTTAGCATAATGTAGAATGTATATAAGCATTCGCGAGAAGTCGCAGCTAGTCAGTATTATTCCTACCACCACTTCACCAAACTAATGCATAACAGAACTATTCGAGTCAGCAAATTTAACTTATCAAAGTTATGTATCTATTGCGCGTACATGCCCGTTGACCTCTGCAACAGATATATAAGCTGATTACTTTGATGTATTTCGTAATATTTCCTGCTCATATTTTCGATATTATTTCAATCAAATGGACTTTCCGATACTTTGAACTCACGGGTCACGTGAATATTCCGGTAATTATATTCTAATTTCAAATTATTATCAATATTCACGCTCAAACTTTTGCATTATAATAATGCTTATTATTAGTATATTATTAACATCAGATTTCGTACAAATCATGAGTGTTTCGTATCACTGAACGACATATCAGATTACATGTTATTTTCGATCTGACGCGCGAAAAAAGATTTTTTATTTCACCCTATATATTTATCACATAATATCGCAGGGCTTGCGTTGACAGATTTATTACACCAGCCGAATATATTACGATACAAGTTGTTTATGATAAAGTGTAATTAAAAGGTAATCAAAGTGGAATATCTTCACCTTCGACAAAATTTACATAGACTCGTGTGAATAATGAATTTCGCATATATCCTTCGGGCGTCGGAAGTTTTTCTTTTCCCAAAAAAACTCTCAGCCAACGGAATTTGAAAATCAAATTTATTCGCAATTTATTCCAACTTACTAGCCCAATACAAGTGTCGTACTATACAAAAGAACGACGCTCTCACAGAGATATATACGTGCGAGAGTACGAAAGCCGCTCTCGTAAAATCCCATTTTGATTGACAGCATTCAAATGTAAATCTAGTAAAATTGAATAAATTCCCTTTTCTCAGTCAATATCAGCCGGAATAAACCATCCTGCAGAGCAGGCCGCAAACAAAGTTCTCGCGGCCTGCGCCGAAAAAGCATCGCACCGCGGCGGTATAAAACAATAAAGCTCTGGCTTCGCGCAGCAACCAAAAGAGAAAGAAAAATCGCCGTGGCACAACAAAAGAAGCGCTAAAATGTAAAAAAAAAACCTTTTACGCGCACAGCGGGCGCTACTTCGTCTTCGTTATATACACTCTACTCTCTCCGGGCTTGGCAAGAGACTTTGCGCGAAGCTCGCGAAATGATTTTTTAAAGCGCAATTAGACAACTTTTTTAATCACGCGTATAGGTGGGAGCCGCGATAATGGGCCGAGCGCTTAGCGCGATAAACGCTTCTAATAAGAGCGCTCGCTCGCGCATATAAATCCATTAGCCGATATAACGCGGGGAGAAGCCGCCGCCGCCGAGCGGGATGTTCCCGGCGCGACATTATGCAAAGCGCGGGGGGCAAAATCCGAAAGACTACGCCAGAGCAGCCGCGGAATTCAAAATATGACGTCTGAAGCTGCTGCTGTGTTTCCGCCGGCGGCGCCTAGTATTTACTTTATCAAAGGGGAATCTTGTCGCGCGCGAGAGCAGATTTCGCACGCGCGCGTCTTATATCTGGGCGATAAATTAGTCGAGCGCGCGCTGTAATGAATTTCTCGGGAGCGCTTTAATGGCAAAAACGCATTTGCTCGCGATCTGTGCAGCTCAGCGTGCTCGAGAGGTGCGTTTTACAAGTATTTAAGAGATACGTTGCTCGCGCTTATCGTAGAGGGACGGGGGAGAGCTAGAGTATTTACGAGCGCGTTCTCAAGAGTCGTTATATTCGTTTGCTCCCGAGTGCGAGAGCGCGGAAAAAGTGTCGAGTGTTGGACTGTAAACTTCATAAAACGTTTGTTGCTTTTTATGCTCCTTTTGATTTATATTCCTCCGCGCTTTTTCACCTCCGCAAATCGCGCGCTGCGACACGATGAGCTTTGCGAATTCATAGACGCTGCGTCGTCTCACGAGATGTACATCTGCGCGCACGTCCCGCTCATAATCATTAATGGAATCGTGTAAATTATTTGCTTTATACGTCGGCTTGCTCTTATTAGAGGGGAAAATTATTCCGGTGCGCGCGCAGGAGCATTAAGAATGAAATATTTATTGCGTGCAGTTTGCGCAAGATATAACATGCCGCGTGCGGCGTGTAACTACAAAACTTATTACGGAAAGCCGTATGTGTAAGTATCGCAGATAGCAGCGGCAGCACAGCATGTTGTAAATGCCGCATTCATGGCTGGACGCACCGGAGAGAATTTAGAAGGTGGACGGGAAAGATGATAGAAAGGATCATTTGCGTGTGCACAGCATTCCATTTAACTTTATGTTTCAATTTAGAACCGGCGTGCTTTTTTCCTCATTGGCAATAAATTGAAAAAAAAAAGTAATACGCGGAGCTGCAGCCGCGACTTTAAAGCTGGGAAATTCGTCAACTGCCGGACATAATGAATCAGGATTGTGGAATGCATTATAGTCGTAAATCTTCGGGAATCCATTCAGCGCGAGTTTTAATTTCATCGGCAACACGCACGCAATTAACATTGATCATTATTTGGAAACAATTAATCCCCCTACGGCGAACAAACAGTCACGGCTCAAAACAATGCGTATAAATCCACGTCCCCGATGTAGTGGCGTAAATCACGGCGGCGATAATTCCCGAGATCATTCCAATTTTATCGGGGGGAGTTAGTTAAAAAACTTCCCTAATGGAAGCAGTAAATCTTTGCCTCGCCGAAATAACTTTCGGTTTTCCTCTACCTCCCGCCCACCGCGTCGTGAGTCATACGATCTTCGCCGCAAAAATCTCCCGTCCGATCGCTTTTTAAAGCGACGCTCCAAAAGAGAGAAAGAGCCTCAGTGTATACACATACCTGTACGATAAAAGCCGAAAAAACGGGACGCGATACATAAAATGCGCTCGTGTACGCGTGCGGTATAAACAAACGCGACGACTCTCATTTAAAATTTAACGGTGCACAGACACGTGTGCGCTGTGTATATAGCGGACGAAAAACTGTGAGAGAGAGCCACAATGAAATCGTATCAACTCGATGAATACATTCGCGGGCGCGCGGACAATTCTCGTCGATAACCACGGATGAGGGGGCGATCAGAGGCCAAGTGGCGCCGGATGCATATTCGAAACACACGGGGAATTTTGTTTTTAAAAAGAATTCAATGATTGTTTTGAGAGGAAAGCCTCACTCGCACTGGTTAACGGATTATTGTCCCGATAAAAGTACAGTATATTCACGCTTCGGAATTTTTATAGAAAAATATTCATTTCTCGGGAAAATAACAACAGCGTGTTTTTGACGTAAAAACAAGCGAAGCGATAACTGTGTTGCACAGCAGCATACTTTAAAAAGCGCAGGGATTAAAAAAAAAGCCGCGCTCTCTGTTTACGAAAGTGCAATATAGCACATCCAACCTAATTATCCCATCGTCATTATTCAAACAAAGCACGTCGAGCGTTCGTGCGCGGCCCGACTACCAAGAGAGAGAGAGAGAGGGCCATTAAAACTCGGCCGCGAAACAAACCGAATTTTTCAAAACGTCAGTCGCACACAGCGGCCGCGCGCTCGGCCACTAACCGCCTCATGCATAAGCCGATAAATCTCGCCGGCAAATCCGCGCGCGTATATTGCCTCTCCCGCGGCCGCATACCCATCTCCTCTGCTGCTGCACCCCGCACTCGAGGGAGAGAGAGAGAGAATGCATGTCGAAGTGGTGTACTTACGCGGATGGACGTGCGGATATCTCTCCCCGCGGTGGCTTCAGCGCATCGACCGGTTCACCTCCTCGTCCGTCGCCGAGTCGTGCCAATGCTCTTGTCTCTCTGATGTGTCTCACAACAAAATTCCCCGCACTGTTTTGGTCACACGGAGCGCGCGCGCCACGGGGCTCCTGCGCACCTTTCTCACCTTTTTGCTTTTCACACAATATAAGCGAGAACGCTTATAGGGTCTCTCTCTGTCGCACACCACCTGCCGTTCCACTGTTCTCTCCCGATCGGCCGGCCTCTCGCGATCCACGTGACTGGCCGCACAATTTATGTACGTATATACACAGAGGCACAGCTATATAGATCCATGTGTCTTCTCTCACTGGCGACTCCGGAATGCTCTCTATATGTCCCCTTGCTCCGAATGGGAATTGAAAGCCGCGCGCGATGTGTGTGCGCGCTGCTCGCCGGTAGCAGCAGCTATACGTATAGGTACGTGGGAGCGGCGAGTCGTCGCGCGACTAACGTGCCGTACCGCCGCGCAGCGCGCTCTCTCCTACGGGACACACGCGCGCGCGAGCCGACTGCGGAGAGCGCCGCCGCCACAGAGGGGTGGGGGAAGGATGGAGCAAGAAAGAGAGAGATAGAGGGAAAAAGGTCCCAAGGTAAGGGATAGAGCGAGAGAGAGAGAGAGGTAGTGAGCGCGCAGCGCGTGGTTTTATGCGCTCGCGCTGATGAATGACAGAGAGGGGACGGGGGGGATTTAGCGGTCGGGATTTTCGGCTTTTAAAGAAGGAAGTCGAAAAGGCAGAGGGCCTGGATATGGGATAGACAGACAGACAGACAGACAGGCGGAGCAGTGAAGAGAAGAGAAAGAAAGAGAGAGAGAGGAGAGAGGGCGCAAAGTTAGTCCCGGAGCTACATGTCGCTGCGCCCTTCGGGGATGTAGGTAACGAGTACCCGTGGTAGCGGGAAAAAAAACTCTCTCTCCACCCTGTCTCGCAATATACCCCGGCGGCCCGTGTATGCAGAGAGAGTGAGAGAGTGCAAGTGAGTGAGAGGCGGAAGAGAACGCACCGCAGTCGGAGGAGCTCCGATCTCCACTGAATCGCGTTTCGGGCTGCCGGCGACGGCGGCGGCGGCGGTGGCTCTCCCGCGAGAGTCGCACACGCGCGCGCGAGTTCTGCGCACCGCTCGCGCCGACTCCCGCCACCACTACCTACCACCGCCATCAGCAGCAGCAGCATCTCAAAGCCCCCCATGCCCACCCTCGTGTCTCTCTCCCTGCTCGCACACCTATGTGTACCTTGCCCGAACTTTCCCTCGCCCATGTGTGTGTGTGTATTTGTGTATGTCTGGATGGGGGGATCATAACCGCGGAGATGCGCTTTTGGAAAAAGTTTTCGTCGCTAATAGCCGTATACGGGTGCCAGCGCCAATGGAATGCCAATGCCGATATTTACGAGCGCCTGCAGTGTATATAAGGCCAGTGGGTCGAAACAGATGGGACTTATTTTCCGGGAAGCTTTCCCGCGGTGAGAAAATGCACTTTTGTGTTTTCAAATTAGGCAGGTCGTGTCTCTCATGGTTGCGTGCGCGCCACCGAACTGTTACATACACCATGAGCACGAGGGGAAGTGATGAATTGAGATTTTAGTCGGTCGCTTGAGGTGGGGAGAGCGCGACTGGCCGCCGCCGCCGCCGCGCGCGTATGCAGATTCGCGGACGGCTAGGAGAGAGCGCGCCCGCGCGCCGCGCATGTAAATTGCACCCACGCGCGCACGCGTATATGATGGCTATTGAAAAAAAGTGCCGCGTCAGCCGATGCGCCGCCGCCGTGCTACACTCTCAGAGTAAATATTAACCGCATTCCCGAGCGCGACGCGTAAATTGCTGAGGTTATATATGTATATATCGGCGGGGTGAGCTCTGCGATATGTTTTCGGGCTCGAGCCTCGGAAAATCGGCCGAATTTTGCATATATTGCCCTGCACGAGGCTGCCGAGTGTTACGCCGCGTTCTGGGTTGAGAATCGTTGTTGGGAATTACGGGGTTGAGTCAGCTGGCGGATGGTAGAGTTGTAGGAAAATGGGGCATTAGTCGTGGGTTCTTTGGTATAGTGGCAGATGGGAATTCCTGTAGAGCGTTCCATAAAAAAAGAAGTCAGTTGTTATCCTTTGAATTAATGATGGCGACTGCTGTTCGAGAAGGAAGGATGATTTGTGATTGTAGGGTTGAAGGTTTGATTGAGTGATCATTAAAGTTATCCTAAACAGTATCTAATGATGATTTGAAACGGATTGTATATGAATTCTATGATTCTTGGAGCTCACTTCAATTTTAAAATCTTATACTCATAGGGAGACAATGAAATAACTATTTTCAATTTCAAATAATTATTAACGATTTCTTGCATCGCAGGTCAAGATTTGTTTTACGAGTTTATATTTATAACAAAAGATATGAAGCTGAGAATTATTTATTTTAACGGTTCATAAGAGTTCAATCATCGTACTTATTCCTTTACAGTTCGTCTTCTTTACGAAGATAAGAAAAACTAATTAACCGAAACAATATTAACAATTAAAAAAATATTCATTTATTCTGCTTTCAGTAAACAATTTTCGTATTTTTTCTTTAAATTCTATACACCCCAACATAAATTGACACCATTTCATAAATACCATAAAAAATTCATACAAAAAAGAACTCAAACCGGTGATATAATATAGCACGATCAAATAATGCTCTTTTGTCAGCCGCGCTCGCTATTTCCACAGTATATTTTCATCATATTTTTTTAACAAAGGCTGGCTTTCGTGAGGCGAAACAATAAACGCGACTATTACAGGCATTTGTGTCTTCTTCAATATTCGCCCGACGGAGGTAAACCGATACATTCTTTTTTTATTGACTATTGAGTTGAACAAAGTTTTAAAGTGAATAGATTGTACAATTTTTATACAATCATAAAAGTCAACGTGCAGTGAACTGTTATTATTTGCATTTTTGAGGTATATGTTGAATGTTGGCGTAACGGGCGAAAAGTTACTCTATGCGTTTACTGAACTGTCGGGTCAAGTATCTTGGTAAATATTAGACATCATTTTCAAGTGAGACTCACTACACCCAACTTTGTTTAAGAAAATTTACTTAACACGTAATCTATTTCCTATGGTTAAACTAAAGTTGTCTTAATACTTGCATAGGAAATCTGTTATGCATGAATTCATTATCTTTAAATTTCCACATTCTTATCGCACGAGATCACCTCAAGTTCTTATTCTTTTTGGGAATTCCAACCCTTGATCGAAATTAACGATAAAACTCCAACTATAAGTATTTCTTTATTTAAATTATATTTACAAACAGAGCCACCCAGATGTAATCTATTATGTGTACATTTACAAATTATATATATTAAAATAAGGATAAATACACATTCGTAAGCGTTTTCTCGCGGAAACCTATGTCGCGATATTTAAACCGAAATACATCCGCGCTACACGTCGAGTGCATAATACATTCGGTGACTCGCTGTGAACTATGCATTACAATTTTTTTCTCAGCCGGCGCTCGTGCGGGCGTTTTTACGGCATGGACCTTTTATGGAGATTAGCTCGGCGAGGGCGCTGGGACGGCCCGCGGCCGACTGTAAAGAAACGAAGGTGTGGTCATTCGGATTGCATTGAGAGTGTTGAAGAAACTGCCGGGTCAAGTGTTTGAGCAAACCTCGGCACTGTTCAAATGTGGCCCTCAGAGCCAGGAGCGTGGCTGAATGCACCTTAGACACGCTCTAATAATTTTTACAATTCAAACTTCATTCTCTTGGGGGGCAAGATTCATTTCTTTTTCATCTTTCGTACGTCACGGCTGCCGTTTAAATTTACATGTTAATGGAATTATCGATGCTTTTCATTATTTCATTGATAATTTATGATGTACTCTGTATAATGTGTGAAATAAATAATATTTAATTCATATGGAATAATTTAGCCAAATTTAATTAAGTGCAAAAAGCGAAAATCAGGGTATTGATTTAGTAATAATAGCTAAATTTAACGACGGGCTATAGTTAATTTGAACCAATCGGTAAAGGAATTTCATTACAGCGACTAAAAGGTAATTAATTTTTCTGTTGAATTTAAAGAGTCGCCATCGATCATTCTGTCGATGTTGTTTTCACATACTCTGTCAGCTGTTTAATGGCCGTTGAGGAAAGTAATGTCAAGGTGGGGAAAACGTTTATGGATACAGGGTGAAGAGACAGATGGATTCCGTGAAACATTTTCAGTATAAGATATATTCTTGTACTTTAAATTAGCCCATGTATATTTTAGGATAGAAATGTCCTGTGTAATCGATGAAGCTGTTTTCTTGCAAAAGTCAATCAAAACTTAACATAAAACTATTTTATAAGCTTGCCAAAAATAACAATACATTTTCAAATAACATAATTAATTTTAATAATTGTTCGATTGATCTTTCCGTCTTTCTTAAATAAACTTAATTTTCATATTTGCTAATCTATTGCAAGTTTACTGATATTTATTAGTACTATTTATTAGTACTTAAAATTTTTTTTTACTATTAATTGTTAATGCAAAATTTATCATTTTTCTCCTTTCAGTGCTGATAATGAATAAGATTACTATGATTTTTATATGTTTAAATTAACATTTTGATCTTGTTGCATTTTTCTAAAAATCTTAATACATATTTCTAACTTAGACACATAAATAGAACAAAAGCTTTTAATAATTGTTAAGATATTATAAATCTAGGGTACGCCATCATTGTAAGTCATGAACAAATCTTTTTTACTATAGAACATATCTTTTTTTAAAGAAAATCAAATTTAATAATATAATAAGGGGATAAAACATGTACGAAACTTATTGATACAGAACATAATTGCAACCTGCTGTAAGAAAATTAGCCCCATTAGGTCAATATAATTATAGGTGGCCTCTTATCCTAAACAAACATAGCACTGACCGCCCATACACCCGTTAAAGCTATGATGCCATAGATCGATCCCACAGTTGTAATAACAATCGAGATAATTAGGTTTTTACGAAGTTCATATTCTTCGCAATACCTACCGAGTCTTGTCAATTGCGCCCCATCTATGTTTTTATAATCCATCAATGAGATACGAAAAAATATCTATTATTTGTATTGACAAAACAATTGACTAAAATTACATTCTGTTTTAACTTTTAGAATGTTGCACAGCTAACAAGGTATTGCAGATTCAAATATTGTCCGAGCCTTCGTTCACTTTTTTCTTTCAAAGTAACACCAGGTACTCGACATTTTTATGAAAAAATGCTTTTTTTTCAACTAACGCTATTGATTTATTTGTATACACTGTCAATCATTATATACGAAGCTCAAAATCTAAGGGAGATTGGTATATGCCAAAGTACTGGAATGGGTCCTTTCAAAATATCAAATTTTTTTTAAACCACAAAAATTTTTTGATGAATATGCAGACACTCATAACCGACATGCTGTTACTTTTCGTTAGCAAAATAAAACGCTCTAAAGGTATATCTTTCATTTATAAAATATCGCTTTATACCCATTCCAAAATTTTTGAAAAGCTGTAGGTGCAGTATAACAGTTTGGAGAAAAAAAACAGAGAAATTTATTTGATCTAAAAAGATTTCCATATTGGAAGTAAATGGTTTTTTTTCTAATTCCAGTCCGCGAATCTCGCGAAATAAAGATATTACACTTGGAATTCATTGAAAGAGTTAATCCGCTATTACGGTCACTTTTCCAGCCCCGAAACGCCTTATTAAACCTCAGAGTCAGAAAACGCGCGAACGCCTACCTTTCTCTCTTGCCTTCTTTCCCGCAGCCTTTATTATCGCGAGGATTTACTCTTTGTGACTGCCATACAAAGGGCCCACGAGATCCATACATACGTATATACGTGTGCTACCGCGCAAACCCACGGGTTGGCGCCCGCATATATATACGATGGACGCGTATGGGCGTAAGCCGCGGGAGCTTAGGCAAACGCCGGCCGACCTCGCGCCGAATTCGACCCTCCCGATGATGCTCTCTCTACCCTCGCTCTACTCGCGGCTTTTGATCTCAAGCGGGAGGGGATAGGCTCACGCGCGCGCGTTCGCGCAAAATTGCACTCCTTTAAGGATGAACTCGAAAATACGGGAGCGAGAGAAAAGACGCGACGCGCTGTAAGCAAGGGTTTGCTCTCTCCGGCGAAACATAAAAAAACGAGGGGGCAGGAGAAGGGGTGGAGATCCGCACCCTCGCCGCCTGCTTTTCGCTGGAAAAAAAGGAGCCGAAAGTATAGAGGATGGCTCGGCGCGTCGCGTATATGTATAGGTGGAGAAAGAGAGAACAGGCGCGTGTATATGCTTTAAAAATGAGCTCGGATGTTTGTCTTGTGTAGTTACGCGCACGTGGGGTATACACAGCTCCGGGCACTTCGGAATGAAAGTTGCGTGTGCCTAATGCATATTAAGAGCCGCGAGTGCGTGACGCGCCCTGCACAGGAGTCTAACGAGATGAGGGGTCCCCGTGCGCCGTTGTGTTTTACGTTCAGCCCTCGCGCAACTTTTTTTCAATTTTCGCAGCCGCGCGCGCGCGCGATAAGGAAAAAAGCGCCGGCCGGGGATTGGCGAGACTGTATGTGTGTATACGGGTGCCCGTTAATTTGCATGCATAACGCGCGGTTGCGTCGCGAAATCGCGCGGGGGACATGTGTACTTTGCCCTGATATAGCCTGTTCGAGATAGATGCCTTTTTATTGCTATGGTGCGTTTCAGCCGACGCTTATGTGTTTTATTAACGGAATCGGCGTATTAGGTAATCTCGGCTCCCTGTGTGTTTACTTTGCATTGTGTGTTTAGGCTGCACGACTGGCCGTTAAACTGCTCGATAGTTTATTATCCTAATTTGATTTCTTCTTTCGTTTTATTGTCTTTGCCTTTGACGTAAACAATATAAAGGGCCCTTTACAAGAGTTAAGTGATACGAGCTTTCAAATATTTGTAAACTTTGAGTTGAAGGTATTTTGTATATTTGCTGCATAAGAAATAAAACGAAAGCAAGAGTCTTTAAACGATATTGTGTATTAGAGTCTTGTACATATGCTTGAATGCGTTTAAATAAAAATGCAAGTGAACATATCCTCGAATATATGAATATATACATATAAGTTTACACAGATGTATAAGCAAACATACGGTTGTAGAGTTTCGAAGGCGATAAGTATATAGTAGCTTTATTCGCTTCGATACCTTAATAACAGAATCTTATACACTTTCTTCAACCAACTAGTTTTTGTGACTAAGGTCGTTCGTAAATATTTTAGTGAAATTATCAGTTTTTAAATAAAACGCTGATTTTTTACAAGGATTAAAGGATTGTGACATTTATACATGAATTCCAAAAAGTTTGAGTAAACAATAAATTGTCTAACAAAAACCATTTCCACACCTGCAATTTGTTTATACGTGCGTAATTAACTCAGAGCTAAAACTAAAAGCCTTTAATCTTTGTTTCAACAACAACAGTATATTGTTTTATTACTCTCTGGTCTCGAGTCGATAACGCAGGAACGTGAGTGAGCTAACTTGTAGCAAAGTACCTTTTAAAAATAAAGCCTTCATCGGTCGACGTAAAAGGCAGAGAAAGGCTAGCACTAAGCCGACCTATAGTCAAAGTCAGTGGCACTCATCGCGAGACGCAGCTCGAATTAAGAACTATAAAGCCCGTAACGTTGCAGCATGTGCAGCCACGCGGATAGCTTCAATTCTTTCTGCGACTCGTTCTCTCTTGGCTGGCGTTGCAGCGCCATCATCGCAGCTCGCGTGTAGCCGGCAGTGCACGGAAGGAAAGGAGAGACCTCAGCGTCGCGTATACACTCTCATCCCCCCCAAGATAATTCGATCTGTCGTGATGTCCTACAGTTCCGGCCATTTATTCGTCGCGAGGAAACGCGATCGCACTCTCGAGACAGGCGCTTGCGCGTAGGCCGTTTCCTGCGGCCGGGCGGCTCTTGGGGCATCAACGCGCGCGCGGGCCGTTTGATGCGCTCGCGAGCTAAAATAAAATGTGCGCGCAGCCGCCGAGGGGGAGAGCTGGATATTGCCATAACTTTTTGATGTCTGGATGCGCGCTCTCCTTATTCTCTTTTTCCTCGCAAGCTGTAAAGGCAGCAGTCGAGCCGTAAAAACGCGCCCGCGCACTTTTCTCTTTTGAGAAACAAACTCGTAGACGAGCGAGCGCTAGTTGATACCGTGGCTGGCAAAAGCCCGGATGTATTGTATTGCGCGTTAAAAAGAAAGGAGGATGTCGTCCTGTCGTCCTTTTTTTATGTCTGATTCCGCAGGCGCTGCATTACAGCGTTGCAGATCGGTGTAATTTTGATAGCGTTCGCTCTACGGCTTTCATTAAGGTCACACAACAAAGATCCTTACATGCAGTAAAAGGGCTTGGCCCTGATAAGAACGTAACAGATGAAAAAAATGTTGTTTACCCTAGAACTGTGCGGAAAAAAAAATTGGTGCTATCGTATATAGGTATTATGATTCTAATACTTTTTACTACACAATTATCAGATTTTCTACAATTATGATATGCTGCTTTTACTACTTCGATTTAAATTATTGAAAGTGGGAAAAACTGGGACGATATATTGATTAATACATAATAATTATTTTATTCACATTTCAACAAAAATGGCCACTTTTTTCCCTGAAAAGCAGGACAAAAGTTAGATTTGTTTCCCTCTTTCAAGAAATTTAACGTTTGCGTTAAATATGACAATATTTCCCGCAAAAGAGGGAAATATGGGCATATTTCCCGCTTTTGCAAAAAATAAGTAAATTTCATATAAACAGCCAAATATCAATAAATAATACACTTAATATTAAAAGTGGCCACAGTTGAGATGCCTAGGTGAGCACTGAATCCATCCGCGGAAATCAAGAGCGACTTTTCTCCCTTGTTACATAATGTACTATTGCTTCCTCCTAGAGGAAGCTTTTTTTCAGATGTCATACTTATTTAAAGTTTTGGATAGATGTAGAAACAAAAAATGTACTTTTGTACTTCAAAATTCTGAAGATATTGTAAATAATTTATTAATTAATCAAGTGAGAAATTAGGAGTAAAAGGTTTTTCTATATAGTACTTGAGAAACGTGGAACTGTAATCTACGATGTAGAATTATTGAAAATACTGAGGCCAGACGTATTAATTGTTCTTTCGGAAAATTAGATCTGGCAAAAAGAAAGCCTCCAAACACATGTAAGACATCCTTTGGCGAATGATGGTGAGGCTGTAGTTCCAGGAAATATAAATTTAGATAATTCTACAGAATCAAATATATTAAATTCAAGTTGTGAGCCATCAACCGAAGATTTGCCCGAACCCGCTGCAAACAGTAATGAAACAAATAATAGTAAATTACTTCCACAGAAACCTGCTCAAAATTGGGACACCTTTCGCATACCATGGGACAAATTTAATTCTGATTCATTAACTGCACTGCAAAATAAAATAAAAAAAATTACCAGTAAAATTATA
>JAPYZO010002130.1:0-15563 GCA_030522905.1 Torymus flavipes
CTAGCTTCTTGGAAGGTTAACATAATCAACAAATATAAATTAAGTCTATTGATAATAATTATTCCAAAATAATGATAATAAATAATATACATATCAATTAAAATGCAAATATTCGTAACACATCCTTTGGCAAATTGTAACATTAAATTTTCCTCAAAGCCATTTGCTTGCAATAAATTTGTGGTATATAAAAGCATAATTTAAATTTATTAATAAAATTATATAAGATTTCAATAATAAGAATATTTACCGATTTAACAGCCCAATTAAAGTACACTCATTTGTTCGACGACTTGTTTATATCGACCCCTCCTCGGGAATTTGTCTAGTGCCAATATTGCACGTAGCGTTTGTCACGAGAACACATGGCTGTAGTACCGAGGCATTCCTCCGAGGAACTTACATGCAATATTGATGCTAGACAAATGCCCGTAGACACGGGCGAACAAGTCGCCAAACATGCGCACTGTACAAACTAATATACGTTTTAATGTCTCTTTAAGCGATACTACGTTGCGAACGAAATTTTATTATACAGAAATAATTAAAATTTTTATATATTAATCGATAAATAAGGCCAAAGAATATTATCGCTTTTATTGATTTAAATTGTTACATTTGGGGCAGAAAAATAACAATAAAATATTATTAATAACAAAGATCCAGAAGGTAAATACTGATATACGAGATGTAAATGAAAATAACGTAAACGGAAATCCCATGAGAATTCGAACTGCAAGCTCGAAAGAGAAATAAAAACAATTACGTAATAACAAAAAGGTAAATAGAACCGCCAACAGACTTATAGAGATAAACGAGCGAAAACAATGAATTGTAGAAAAAGAAAATGAAAATCATCTTAAAAAGTCGAAGCTTCTACCGAAGTACCAGAGCAGAAGGTGGGGCGAAAGAGTAAATAAAACAAAGTTACATAGACCAACAAAGCATAAAAACGAATTGGAAATAGAAATATTTTGTGAAAATATTTGTGCGAAGTATAGGAACTTGAAGAATGTGCCACTATTTATAAAACAATTTAAATTTACTCTTTTAATTATAAAAAAAGGAATGTTTAAATACAGAAGGCGAGTTGTGTGTTCACAATTAACAACGTTAAAAAATATTGTAAAAAAATAGCATCCTAATTATATAAAGCTAATACCGCATACAAATTAACGCTCTTAATAAACAGAACCTTAACAGCGCAATCTTTGACAAAAATAAGTTGCAAAAATACCCGAGCGTAAAAAAACCTATAGCACCCCTCGTAATCCCGAAGATAAAAAAAGAAAGAGGGCGCGGACCGAAAGAGAACACAGGAGAGAAAGAAAGTGCTCGCAAGTAGCCGCGGTGGGGATAAACGAGGCCCGCTGGAGGTGGCAACCGCGGCGGAGAAAGAGAGGCCACCCGAGAGGGAGAGAACCACGGCAGATATCCGCGTCGGCTACTCTCCTCTCGCTGAATACACAGGGATGGATGACTCTGCCTGCTTAACGCAACCCTTGCGCGCGGCGAACCGCCGTGATGTGCTTCCGGCTGCACGAACGCTGTCCCTCTCTCTCCCTACCTTATATCTACCCTCATTGGCTTGTTAGCGAACGCGCGCTTGCGACAAAGGGCCGCGACAAAAGAAAATCAAATGTATCAGAGCGCGTCCGCGCACATTGTTCGCCGTCTCGTGAAATTTTTATTAATCATTCCGCTGGCTTTGCGCCCATGGGGAGCGCAGAAACGTAGATCCTCTCGTTTTTTTCTCTCTTTTTTTAGCGTTCTGCACAATGGAGCGCGTTACACACAGAAGGGTGGGATTTAGCGCGCGAGAACGAGAGCGCCGATGCGGTTATAGTAGCAGAGAGGAAGTTTAGCCTCACCTCCGATCAAGTCGATCTTTTTTTTTCCTTTATATAACGGGGCTATTAATAGTCTGCGGCTCTGCGCTCGTACTGCGGTTTTTTTTAATAAATTATTGAAAATATTTACCGGGTAAACGAGGGAAAGCGCGATGATATACCTACCCCTCCGCTCTGGATTTTATACGATTTCTTCAAGCGTGTAAGTGTAGGCAAAGCAGGTTTTTTTTTATAAAGGTAGATATATTTTTCTAGAAATTTACTTTGATCTGATAATAAGGTTTTTATCATAGTTTCTTGCTGTCATGATAAACATTGTTACAGCTTTTGTCTTTTTAAAATTTTATTGATGTTTATTAATGTCAAAATGTCTGTTCGCTCCAACATCAACATTATATCCAAAATAATCCTCATAAATTATACTTGCGCTAGCCATGAAACTTAACTCATAATCATTTTCAAGCTCGTTACAAACTTCGTCATATTTACCAATAAATATCACTCAAATTAACAAGCTATAACTATTCCTTCTCGCAATATGTACTTTCTCGGTAGTTAGTTTCCAGAAATTTCCGTCACTCGCACCAATGGTCGCTTTATCCTTCTCTCCCTCCACGCCCAACATAATTAAGCAGGCGGCCAATAATTGATTATATAATTATGCCCTCCGAAGCGGCACCCAGCCTGTACATATCTATTGTTGCTTGAACGCGAGCGCGTTACGAGCATTGTAAATTACGAAAATTCGAATTATGTCACACGATGGAAAGAGGAGGGAGGGAGGAAACAAGAGTGCACAAACAGGTCCACGCGGAAACAATGGCGAATTGCGTTATGTGTATTTTGTCCGTATCTACTGGCGCATATAACTCGACGAAAGCAGCGTGTAGCGAGTTCGCTGCGTTAAACTTCGCTGTGCAGCCGCCGTCGCGTCGTTTGCACTCCGCGCGAGAGTAAGAGAGAGGGAGAGAGGGAGAGAGAGATAAGATCGCTGTTCATTTTGATGTAAATCAGACGAAAGTGCTCCAAGTTGTTCGACTTCGAGGCCGTGTTAGTGACAAGGGAGGAGAGGGAGATTGGTGAAACTTTTTCTTCAATTGGCAACTGATATTCTTGTTTCGACAAAGTTTTTACCCGTGTTATCGTAATATTGAATTTAACGAAGATCGTGAAATTAATATTTCATATTGTATTATGATTATTGGTTAATGGAAATAATTATACTTTAATATTTTTATGAGATTATCAATGCGTGGAAATTTTATATTAATTAAAGAGACTCTGAATCGAGCATACAGCAGCATCGAATTCCTGAAACTTTATTTCAATTAGAAAATATTGCCGGATTTAATTTTATTATAATGATGTTCATGAGAGAAACTTCAATATATAATCATATCAAGTTATTTTCATCTTCTTTCCTGTTTTTATTTTCTTTTGTTGTCAAAATTGGAAATTTCTCATTTTTAAAAATTTCAATAAGAGACTTTATTATAATTATTCAGTATGTAAAAAATGTATTCAACAATTTCCATTATTTTTACCGTCATTGAAAGATTCGAACATTCATCGGTAATATAGTGCCATTCGTCGAATAACGCAATGGATTTTAAAAAGTAACGTAAGAATAACATTGTGACTCAAGCTTCTCTTTGAAAATGTTTTCTTTTGCCGATTGCTTTGACGAAATCTATATTTAAGTATATTACTATCCCGCTTTTAGAAAGTCGAATAATTTTTAGAATTAATCTAAGCAATCCTGGATAGATTTTATTTTAATACTTTCTTATCAACTAGATGACAATCAATGAAATATTGTTCGATAAATATTGACGAAAAGTAACTTTTATCAAAAAAAGAAGAAAACGGAAAAAATAATGTTTATACATCGTAGTATAAAAGTATAGATTATTACAATGTTTAAACTAATTAATTACTAAATAAATAAACATACATAGATTTTGTGTAAAAAATTCTTCCATTTGATAATGTTGTTTGATAGAGTCGAAAGTATCCCTACGTCCAATATTAATGTATATAATGGAAAACTAACCTGACCTACATTTGAAATCAGTTGACATTTCTTGACAAGAACTAAAGGGGGAGAGGAATGGGTAATCACGTTATTTATCAAGTTCGAACACTGACTGAAATCCTCAATCATAACTCATCGAATAGTAATTTAATGTGTGAACGCAAATCCCACTTAATCCAAAATAATTGCGAAGAAAATGTTGGTGAATACGGAATAAATTGTAATGATATACAGATATATATTGACAAAATTAGCACGAATGGCAAATATGATAAAAAATGGATGCATTCAAAATAAGTAATTTTCAAAACGCAAATACTTTATTACTTTAATATTGGACCATATTTTGACTTTCATCATGAACTTCAAACAATTTTGTAATTAATAAATTAATTGAAATATACTGGACTATTTCTATAAATGATAGCATACGCTCTCGCATTCAATCATAAACGTATGAAGGCAACGAAACTTCAATATTGACACGCCGGTTATTTCATTGAAGTCCAGTGAATGTGACTAATAGATATACCTTTTATTAAAATTTTCAATGCAGACTATTTTTTTAAATATCGTATTCTCATTTCATTATTAAAAATATTGTGAAAGCAAAGTTTTATAAATTTTACAAAAATTTACCAAACATTTCCATATTTAAATTTACAGATTGAAAGCATCATAATGTATCATGCCCTCCATTCATCTTTCTTCTATCTCTCTGAATGCCGAAAACTAAAGTAATTTTTTGTTGCTCTTTAACATCTAAACTACCTGCCAGCTTAATGTGACTGCCTGAGAAGTTGTGTGCACCTAAATCTTTAGAATGGGCAAGGCGACGTCTGCTGTATACTTTGGAACGAACGTTTTTCAAAGTTTATAGATCCTTTCCTAGAAACTTGGGAACTTGCAGATTAGAATGAAAAATATACATCAATTTTTTTGAAAACTTTTCCATAATTTTGCCATGGCTGTGTCATCCAAAACAAATAATGATGGTAAACTATTCCTATACAGGTAAATTTTGTTTACATTGATAATTTGTACATTGTTGTATATTTATTTAATTTTTACAACGATGCCAATTTCAGACATCTATCTGTATATCATTTTCTACATTGTTCTAGACTTTCTCGGACCTTGAGTACATTCCCATGATTAATATTCTAATCCCAATTCCAAGTTCATTTTATGAGTTCCAACAGCATCATGAGACCTACTAACATTATGAAAATGAATAATAAGTGCGTCAGAAATGATTTGACAGTCATAAAATACTTCAATTATTTAGCAGCAATGACGACAATCTCCACTATACACTTTTAGCATGTAATTCAACACTTAACATCGCAGTTCAAAGCACAAAAATCAGCAGTATAGCAGCAGCATTATGATGCAGTAGCAATAGCGGCCACCGGGGAATAAAAGATATATACGACTCCCGTGGTGAATCGGCGCAGGGTATATCTCTCGTCGCCTAATTTTTCGGCTCTCCAGCGAATTACGCGCGCTCGCATCCTCACACACATACGAGCGTTCCCCTCGCGCATAAAAAACACGACGACAAGAGAGCCGGTGCGTGTATAGTGTCTATGTCTCCCTCTCTCTGTCTGTCTTTCACGTGCGAGCCGGGCGAAAATCGAGAAAAAGCGGAGAGCTCGAGAGAGTGAGAGAGAGAAGGCGATGCCATTTACACCTTCGTATACAGGCTTAGCGAGCGCGGGCGAGCTATGCGGGCTTTCGTTATTTCCCTGCCTGACCTACATTCGTTTGAACGTTTCCGCGACACGACGCGCACGGCGACAGAAAGAGAGAAGGGAGTAACAGTGGCAAAAAGTGAGAGAAAGAGAGAGAGAGCGAGGAAAAAAGAAAAAAAGACAATGAGGAGAAAAAGGGGGGAGCAGCGGATCTCTCGTGAGCGCGCGTGAGAACGCGAGCTTTTCTGGTTGCTGAAGAGAGAGAAAGCAAGAGAGAGAAATAAAGAGGCAGGTACGCCAAATTTGAAAAGAAGCGGAGCGCTGAGTGGAGACTAGTTTTGTATTTTCGCGCGTACGCATTTATGAAGCAGCTTGAGAGAGAGAAAGCGAGGGGATGAATTGAAGGCTGCTTCGAGTTTTGAAATCGAAAACTTTTGATATACGCTCAATAGGGACACTTATGATGTACTTTCTAATTACTATTATGCATACAGGAATTTTTTTACTTTTATTTAGGATTTTATAAAACACCAAAAATAGAATGGTATAAAGCACGCGGGGGTTTGAGAAAATACGCCCTATACCGAAGTCACGCGAAATAAACGGCCAGACGTCGGAGATACTACACATCAGTCGCGCCCTATACCGTCGGCACGCGCCAGTCCTGCTCCACTTCAGACATTCCCCTTATGTAAATAATTTGATTTATTTGCTCGAAGCAAACTAAAATAAACATTACAAAATGAAAGCAGGAGAAATAGCTTTTTCCACTGTGTACCAGCGCGAATTCGTAAATATTCACCCCTTTTTTTCTCCATCATCTCGTGTCCTAAGCTGCCCGGGGTAAACCAAAGGGCCCCCTTTAAAATTCCAAATTGCAATTTTGTTTGTTATATATAAATTTAAGCGTGATGGTCCAGTTTATATAGTCAACTGTATGCGCGACAGAATTTTTTACTCCAGTTCGCGATAAAACGTCAAAATGTTACTTATGAAATGTTGCTTTGCACCCGCGCAGTCTCGGCGTCGCATTTCGCTTATTCGAAATAAAAGTAGTGTAAAATAGTCATATATCTGAGTTGTAACCGAGTTTAATGACATTAACTTTTCTACTGCGATTCGTTAAATTAACCTCCACTTCAACTCTAAAACTTCATCTTCTATTTATAAATTTAAAATCCCTATACTAGAAAACAATCGTATTAGAAAAATATAGTATTTCTATATCGCGCAACCCACACTTGTAGCTCCCCGTGCTTCTGCGAAATTATTAACTTTTCAATCGTATAAAGAACTTTTCAGCTCCGTTCCACTCGAAGATGAGTCCACACCCGGAGGATTATAACCAGCCAATCGAACCGCCAAAGCCCTATACGCGCGACCAAAGACCGTAACAAATGTTCACTCGCGCCGCAAAAATACACTCGGCCGATCACACACGTATATATGTATACGCGGTCGTCGCGGACATCACATCTTCTTCTTCGGCGAGTGCGGTCGACCCCCGGGGGACCGAAAATCCTGCGCATATATAGGTGTATCCCCTTGCGCGGTCGACGGCTCTCCTTCTTCGACGTAAGAAAAGGGCGGGAGGAACAGACAGGGCAGCTATCCTTGATCTCGTTTTCTCCTACTGGAGTTCTTCTTGATTGCGCGCGCGCGAGCGACGACTTGTCGGTCGGAGAGAGTGAAAAAAGCGGCGGGGGACGACGACTCGCTCACTCTCTTTTCTCTCTTCCGATTTCGACGTGGGAGGAGAGAAAGGAAGAGAGATAGAAGACGCTGTGGGAGGGGAATATTCGCTTTGGATATATCATTGCCCGGAGGTGTGGCACATGATGCTATATGCTTGGGAGAAAAGTTGGGCGGTTCAAGGGTAATGCGCTGGAATATTGTGGTACGTGTAGACTTTTTATTTTAACGGCCGTGTGCGGGTAATTCGATCGTTGAAGTTTCGTTTGGGGTCTACGTTGATATTGAATACTGGAGATATAGAACAATATGTATGGCAAAAGAAATGTTAAATATAATACATAAATTGCAATAATTATTATGATATATGTGTACTCGAAAATTAATAAAGAGAATTTTTGATTCCATTAATTAAAGTATAATGCCATATAAAAACGATTTCATTAAAATAAAAGTTAATTGTTTCAATTAGAGATTGTAATGAAAGTATTACCAATTATTTCATTTTAATAACGACATTATAAAGTTTAATTGTTGCAACTAAATATTTTATCGCGATAAAGGTTGGATTTCTTTAGTATTTTTTAAAACTGGATTTCTCGATACCTCTAAATGTTTGATTGTAAGTACGTAACGGAAAAAAGTAGGAGAAAACTTGTAAATGTTTTCGACCGCTCTCGTATATTAGGTGAAATATGAATCTCTTTTGTAATGAATTTAAGTAAATATTGCATAAAGATCATAATAAGGGAAAATTAGGGAACCGGCTTCACCCACAGAATATTAACAAATATAAATGTCACATCACAAGAAATTTTAATAATAATTGCTTATAAACTGTATAGAACGAAACTACACTCAACTTATACCTTTGATCATCTAAAGTCTGTTTACCTACATCAAATCATCATAAATATTCCCGCTGCATTCTCTGAACTACACAAAGAACATTCTCAACCTCCTTTAACAGGGCACTTTTTGCCAAGCAGGGGGGTGTAAGGGAGCATAAACACGCTGGTAATCCGACAATTAATGAGCAGTAGAAGAAGAGCTTACACGCATTCACTCGGCAACACAATCCGAAAACACTTAAAAGTCGAGACGCTCGCACCTCTCGGGACAAAACTCGGCTCGAGTAACAGCGGGGATTATCCCGATAATATCGCGAATTAACGCGCTCCTTGCCGAATGTACACTCGTGCTCCCTTTCGCGCATAATCGCCACCTTAAATGCCTCCTCCCCGTGTTTAATTAAACGTTCTCTCTCTCTCGCTCTCTTCTATATACCGCGAAGAAATGACGGCGGGATTGTCCAAGCCGTGCTTAACGCGGTTAGGCGCGGGTGGGACGAACGCTAAAACGTTCAATTAGCTTCCTAAAAACAAACAGCGCGAGAGAGCGAGCGCAGTTGGCGGCAAATTCAATTATCTCGCTGAATTTCGCCATTTTGCGAGGAGTACGATGTATTTACCCGCGTGCATCGGTGGTGGCATGGAAAAGCGAGAGGAAAGAGAGAAGAGACAGAGAGAGAGACAGGTGGATGAGGCGATGTGGGAAAGGTGGCGAAAAGAAAACGGGGATTTATTTAGCTGAAAGCAACTTGAGTCTAACGCTGGGATGAGAGAGAGAGAGAGAGATACCGTCGCGTTTTTGCGCTGACAAAGAACCGAAAAGGTACTTTGAAGAGACCGAATAAATTCGCGCACGGAGTTCTGTCTTGCGCGTATCTCTCTTCTGTATGTACGCACACACAGGGTTTCTAAAAGAATTTCGCATTTTATAAATATGCGAGACAAGTTGCGAAATAATGTCGGCATGCTGAAGACGATTTACGATCCGTCTCTTATAATCACTTCGGAATTTTCATAACTTTATGAAAGTTTCTATGGAAAAATGAACTACTATCTGCGAAAAATGAGAAAATGAGATTTTTAAATTAAAGTATTTTCATTTTAAAGAATAAATTAAAATGTACAATGCCTGAAAGAATAAACAGATGCTACTGAGAGTAAAATAACCTGGTACGTTGTCTGCATGACGAATTAAAAATATTATTAAAATTTTACTCTTCCTCTTCGCACTTTAAAAAAGAAACTACGAACTTCTTTTATAAATATATTTATACTGTTTTAATTCTGAAAGCACTAGCTTGATATTTTTGAAAAAGCGGTCGTGAAACGCTATCTCCGTACCTCGCGACCCTAAATGCGTGGACTGCAAAAGCGCCGAAGCCCTGCAAACTTCCACAACGTTCGCGGCAGCCCCGAAGTTCCTCCTTCTCTCAGGCAAATCATACTTACCTCCCTATTGAGGCCCAAACGACGTCATCGCGGCTTTTACTACTTACTTAATGAAATACCGTCCGCGCCGCTAAAGAGACAAAGACGCGGTGTAGCGACGAATTAGAAAGTGCACGCGGGGTCTCTGTCGCATCACCACCGGGGGCGAGGTACACTCCCTGGGGTAATTTTCTTACGCTCGCGAGTCTGCAATTGCCGCGCGGGCGGGAGGAAAAGTTGCCGGTCTCGCGGGATGAAGCACGCGCGCAAGCTTCTGAGCGATGGCCATTTCGTATCGGCTGCACGGGAACGACGTCGTTGTGCGCATTACAGATATATGTTTGACGTGTCCTGAAGGTGCGAGGATCGTTTTCCGCGCGTCCACGTTATTCTTTATGCCTTTACAGTCCACGGCGGGTCGTTACTTTCAGGAGTTTGTTTTTTTACTGGGCAAAGAGACGACGGCTGCGGGGATGTATATAAGGTTTTGGCGGATGAACGTTTTTATGGGCAACTGCGGGGTGTACTTGCACGAGGACGAATGCGCGATGGTTACGGGCGAATCAAAATAAATTGGTTGAGGTGACAGATTTGAAGCGATAATTGTTTTTTTGTAGGCTCGTCGGTTTCTTTTCATTTCGAATGGTTGGGTGATATTTGTGCGGTACGGATGAATGAAGAAAATTTAATTCCAGAAATCCATTATTTTATATCCTTTTGAATCCAAAGAGTTGGAACGCATCTACATTTACAATAAGATTATTATGAACAATTCTAAAATAAAATTATTTTAATTCTGTTACTTTTTATTTAATCAACTCTAGCCACATATTTCGCACTTTTGCTCAAATGAAAAGCGTATTTTCAAATATACAAAACTTACAATTCTCACGATAAATAAGAGGCTCTCTAATTTAATCAAAATTATATGGTAATGCAATTAGCGCTGTAAGTTGGCGCGCGCTTCGCACGGAAAATTCTTCTTCTCCTCCACCCCTGGAAATTTATTAACTGTTCCGAAGCTCGCCGCTATGCTGAAAAGCGGCCACTTCCGCCGAGGTTA
Source organism: Torymus flavipes (assembly GCA_030522905.1). Classification (NCBI taxonomy): domain Eukaryota; kingdom Metazoa; phylum Arthropoda; class Insecta; order Hymenoptera; family Torymidae; genus Torymus; species Torymus flavipes. The sequence continues at coordinate 10,614 of JAPYZO010002130.1, forward strand.
ATTTAAACTGCTTGTACACGATAAAATTAATTTTAAACCCGCGGCGCTTTAAAGGAGATGTGCGCGTGCCCCACACCGTCGAAGTGACCATCGTCCCTCTCCCAACTAAAGTTGATAATTAATATTTCACAGCGTATTACACTTTGAGAAGTGTATAAAGTACAGAAAGTTTTTCAGCTGCTTGATGCTGCCGATGTGCTGTGTTATACATGTAGGGAACGAGCAGAGCAGAGCCTCGCATGTACGATGCGGCGCATGTCGAGAGCTCGAAAATAGAGCGGTAATCGTGTAAACAGTGTATCGTCGGAGTTCCGTGGAAAATCGGGTGGAATACTACGCGGATGAATGCGCCGCTGTAAATAAACCGAGAAAAGTATTTCACTTTATTCCCCCGCGCGCGCTCTCTTTTATCTGCTAATAACCTATGCAAACACTGGATTTTATGAGCTTTCCCAAGGTGATAATTTTACGAGGTGATGCTCACCTTTCGCCGCCTTTGCCGATTGTTTGTTTATGACACGTGTTTTATAAATAGATTCTTACGTTTTTTTCTTTCTTGTATTAGTAAATTGAGTGGAATTCCGGATGCGCGGTGCCGCCAAGTGACTGTTATACACTATTTCGAAGTGTATAAGCACGATCTTCTTAACTATCTCGCGTAACTTTATACGTAAAATCTAAAAAATAATAACATTACCTGTAAGATACAATATTTTTCTGTGATAAATAAAATGCATCTCTATGTTAAACCGCATATGTATCTTCTACGGCGTTTATACGGTCGCATCGTTCCATATGTATATAAACGACTAATTAATAGCACCATCTTTTCCGTACACTATAGCATCCACAATCTGGGTCGAAAAGTCAAGCCGCGCTGGCAATCCTGAAAACTATACGCGATGACCCGCGTATTATTCCTTTGCACGTCCCCATAACTACTCTCCATAAAACATAAATACCTTACGGACGACTCACGAGTATATGCAAATTGGACATCAAAACTCGAAAAAATTCAATTACGTGATTAACTCCTTTTTGCTTCTCCCGCGCCTTATTATTCTACCTCTATATCTCTTTCTCTTTCGCGCGCGCGCGAACACGCGAGCTTTCCACGAGTCGCAAGCGAATTAAGTTCCCGCGCCTCGCCTCTCGTATAAACACTCATTTGCGCGCTGCATTATTTCCGCCGTGTCTCTAGCTGCGAACACAGTGCGTAGGTAAACTTTTCTCCTTGTACATGCTGTTGTGCAGTTGCCAAGTCCGTTAAGACAAGACCGAATTACGCGCACGAGAAGCGGTCGTGTGAGACTAGAGTGCGAATGCAACAGAGAGAGAAAGTTTCGGGTTGTGATGGAAAGTGATCAAAAGGTCGGAATAACAGCTAAAGTCTTACGAACACATTCTAACCACGTATTTATTCCTTTTCTATATACGAAATCTCCGAATCAAAACGTACTTATACACCGACTCTTCACTTCTCCGCAATAAAAATAACCAGGAACCACGGAATATTGTGAAAGGCTGCTTCTGTAGGCGCTCGCGCGCCATTCACTCAGATTCGCTCTCCAGAACGTGGCAGGTTAATATTTGTCCAAGAGATTACTTCGACCCTGTCTCTATACCTATACCGAATCCACTATACACCACGGCGACAAACCTCGAAAGACTTCGCGTACCGTGCAACCCTCGTTAGTCCGCAAGAAATAGTCACCGCAGCGCGCCGCACCGGATGTTCTCCCCTATATATACACCCGAAATTACGTCAATTTATACATCGCACTTTCGCGTAAACCGCGCGGTTCATCGACGCGAGTAGCGCGTGCGCAGCAGCAGCTTCGGGCGCAATAATTTTGCGCTGCAATTATTTCGTTGCCACCTGTTGCGGAATAAAGTTTGGCCGCTAATGGCGCGCTACTGCGAGATGAAACAACGCGTGTAACGTCTTGCCGCGCGCGGGCGGGTTATGTCTCTTACTTTAGGTGACGAAAAATGCGAGGGTTTAGGCAAGTTGTTGTATAGTGGTAGTAGCGGCCGACAAGTTTTAATCGACGGCCGTTAGAGAGTCCAGGCGTGGAAAATTGCGTAATTAATGCAAGTTTAAATAGTTGCCGGGCAAGAGAGTTCAGCAAAGTCAGCGAAGTTCAAGGGACCGAAATTGTACTGATAAATTTGTTCGGTGAGTTTGGATGCGCTCTGGCTTGTTCTGTGATACTGATGGGATTCGAGAGTTTATTTCAGCTGCGTCGAACTTTTAGAATAGTTTTTCTGTCATGAAAGTTTGGAATATTCGTAAGATTATCGGTTTTAATAAAAAAAAATCCGTAGCGAATATTTTTTGTAACGCAAAAAAGTTCTATTTTACTGTGGCATATTTCAAAACAAATAAAAAGAAAGGAAAAAATATCTTCGGCATTTTCATCGTATCTCGATCGTGTTCGATACACGTTCGTGATCCTATATTCTCCATTCTAGTGTCTTTCTTTTCCATTCAATTTGCAGTAATTCCCACGGGGCAAAAATAACATTCATCGCTTGAATTCAAAATTCAAAAACATACTAGATCTCAAAAATACCTCAGTATATCATCAATTTATTAATTCATCCAATAAACATTTTCTCATTATTGATGACAATATTTATATCATGTCCTTTGGTCGCTTCATGCGCAACACAACACCGCAACTAAAAATACCTCCTCCTATAATAACGCGATCAACGTACCTCTAGGGTATGTATACATAAAGTCTGAAAAAGCCGCAACGGAGAAAACGTACTAATTAATCGAATACGAGTCAGTGACTCCATATAAACATAATCGGCACTCGGAACAAAAGCGCTCTATTTATTTAAGTAGCTCGGCTCTCGCAACAACAGTATAACGTAACGGCAACAACGTTGACGAGCAGAGCGATGGGACCACATACACACACACGTACACACCTCGTCATCGACAAAGCCTGCCTCTCGCCCTCTCAAAAGGAAATTGCATAACGACGCGTATAATGCACGAGAGAACGCGCTCGCGCAAGCTCGCAAGCTCGGTACATCCTTTATAGAAAAACCACCCCGCGCTCTAAAAATACGCACGTATGTGTACACCTTTATGAAAATACAAAATAATGAAGAGGAAAAAGCGTGCGGTACATATATCGTTACCTCTTCGCGTATATAACGCGCGCAACCTGGATTTTCCAAAGGGGAAAATTGATTTTTCAGAGAGGACACAGCGCGTGTCTCTCTCTCTCTTTTGCGCGACGGACTGTAATTCTTAACGATCTAACGAAGCGTCGACCAAAGGGAGGGAGGAAAAAAACAACGGCGACGGCGAGTAGCTCGGCTCACTGGTCAGTCCTGGTTAATCAGGTATACCGCGCGGGTGTGCGCCGCCTCATCCTCGTGTATTCCACACACAGACACATAGCGAAAGGTGAGCGCGCGTGCGCGCGGAGGCATGAAACGCGATGACACGCCGGGGCGCGAAGGGCTTTTTGCGGGGCAACGAGCCGTACGGATATATCCTCCCTCTCCCTCTCTTCCATATACGTTGCACGGACAAAGTGTTTTGCCTTGCGCGCAGACTCAAAGGGCTGACAAAGCGAGCAAGCGTGCGGCTGATTTATTATGGTAAAGTCATTGGCTGAATTAGCTCGCCGATGGAAAATTCTCACCTCACGCGCGCGCGGCCTTTTTTCAGCGCGCGACGACACGCGAGCGTGTGAGCAGCTCATAGTGATTAGCCGCTGGAGGGAGAGAGCTTTATGGCGCGACGATGACTTGCGAAAGGATGGGCGCATGGTGAGTTTTTATATAGGGAAAGGATGCGCGGCGAGGTGTGTGTATCTGGGGTGCTGCGCGGTGTGGTTTATTTATGGCCGCGGGTAAGTACATGAAAAGAGAAACGGAGAGAAGCGGTGCACATGAATAGGTGATGGTATAGGAAATTTCTGGAATACGATTCGTATTTAGGTTGAAGTAGTAGTTTTCAAAAAATTATATACAATGTTATTTTTACCATTCGTGCAGCATTAGAAGAGTATAGTTTATAAAGAAAAAAAAATATATATATATATAAGTTTTTTTTAATAATGTATAATAGTAATGGTCATGTTTGAAATTGGACCTTTATACAACTTTCAGATATACCTATATTTAGCGTTGGTATAATTGCTTTTCGAGGTAATAAAATTCTCGGCAAGTTTAATGGAAAGCCAAATTTCATTTTACCGGAAAATAAAGGAGATCTAGAATCTTCTCCTTAGAAGGGAAATTCTCGCTTATCGCGCTGCCGTATCGCGTTTCAAGGAACGGCGCGAGATTTACTATAAGGTTCTCTGAGATCAATCAGTGTGGGAACAATAATCCTGATACGGCGATAACAATTATGGAATAGGAGCTTGCGAGAATTGTTTTTCAACCCTTCATTGTTAAATTTAATTAAACCATGGATAATACGCGACTTTTGTAATATTTTATAAGATAATAAAAAAGTAGCTTATTAATAATGAATAATTCCAAGATTGTAATGAATTACTAATAACGAAATTCAATAATTCAAAGTTTCTTAAATTCGTGAAAGGAAAATGTACTTGTTTAAAATATATTTCGTAATAAATTCAAATCCTTTATAATTGATACCGCTGAATAATAATAATAATATTGGAGAGAACAAAAATCTAAATAATAAATGCTGAAGTTTGAAAATATCATTTACTAATCAACAATAGATATCGAGATTGAAAGAGACATCTCCGACTATAATTCAAAGTATAACAAAACTGTATGGGTCTGAACTCCGGGTCGGAAAAAATCCATTTTGGTTATTTTGGAATTGGGCCTCGGGAGTGTGATATTCGTATTCAGCACGCCCAAAAACCCCTATAGGCATAGTTTTAAAGACTTTTTGAGGATGTCGATTTTTGAGTATACGCGAGGGTACCGGGTCGGAAA
>JAPYZO010002131.1:0-16586 GCA_030522905.1 Torymus flavipes
TGCAAAGTTGATCTTGAACGGCACAAGCAAGCTATGTATATGTGGTTTTTCTCGAAAAGCAGACGTGGTGGATCAATTCTGACCTTGGAATCATATCTATAAGGGACCCAAATTAGACAGATGGTGGTCTAGTCTCTGGCGCACAATATTTTTTTCTTTTTCTGGGCCTCTGTAATTAATGTGTAAACCAAATCAATTGATCAGGAAAGTTCCAAGCTAAACAAGAGATTGATGGGTCTGAAGTTTGCATCGTTGGAATGCAACGAAATCATTTTTTAAGATTGATTAAAGTTATTAAACAATGAAAATTTTATCCAAAATCTTTGTTTTTATAAGCGTGAAGTAAAATGAATTATTTTTTTATTTCGTTGCACTCCAACGTTGCAAACTTCAGACCTATAGAGATTGATCATTTAATTATTTTCCGTTTTAAAGTTTAAAATCATCCATTCTCATAATTGTAACAGAAGACCAAGTAATACTGCCTTTACATTATATACTAAGAATTTTTTGCTGATCATTAAATGACACTCGGTATTTCTGTACAAAAGAACAGTTCTGACACTCGGTATTTCTGTACAAAAGAACAGTTCTTTTTAAGAACTCACTCAACGGTCAAACTTCACGCGACACTGACCTTGCCCTCTCATTACACACCGAATCAATACGCCACATTGATTTCTCACTTAACAAAGAAACGATTCTCAGCACGAAATCAGTCCAAAACAGAAAAGGACAAAACCAATGACAAACCTAAAACAGTGACACGGTGCGTCGGCACGTCAGGAATCTCTTGGCCGATAACCGGCTACCCTTCGCCTGCTAAAAATGCCGTTGCAGGTTACTAACCCGGCGATGCCATTAGCCTCCACACACGTCGCACACTCACGCAAGTATGTACACACCAACTCGCGGGTATAAGATAATTGCTAATCAAGACGCCGGGAGTCTAACCCAACCTACTCTCTTCTAACGATAAACAAACCATATGCGCGACAGTACCCTCCTATATGAGTATACGAACAATGCAAGAGCTAATCAACCTGGCGCGCGAGACGCTGACTAAGGGCTGCACACGTACACTATATATAAAGCATCAGATTCTCCCGACAGAGACGGAGCATACACGACGACGCGCGCGCGTGACTCATTCCAAAACACACGAGGCGGCGTGTGGCGGAGAGCCGATCGAACACGAAGGCTTAACTGCTCTCTTTTTCTCTCTTTCGCGTGGTGGCAAGCGAGACGGAAAGGAAAAAAAAAGGGTCGAGGACTATGCAGGTACCGAGTACGTCCGTCGTGAATTCGCGAAAAATCTGTGGCCACAGGGTCTCCAGCGATTTCGAGGTTATCTACGTGCACTGAATCACGGCGATAAGTGCATTTTGTTTCTTATTCCTTTTCTTTTTTCTGCTTACTCGACACGCGTGAGAGAGTTTCGCGATGTTATTGGCAGGCGCGGGCGAAAAATTATGTAATGCTGCGCTGGAAACAGTAGCAGCAGCAGCAGCCTTGGAGTGGATCGTTTTTAAAAGGCTCGGTAATTGTTGCGTGCGTGGAGTGTTTGTAATTGGAAAAAACAGCATTGAAAGGCTGCTTGGTCGAAGGTTTTTTACGGTATTGCGGAAAATTGATTCTGGGGAAATGGTTAAGTCGAGCTGCTAGGCGAGTAAATGCCTCAGGGAACAGCTGATCGTCATATTGTTCTAATACATTGGATTTAAATATAATCCTCGTGGCTGGGCGTGTTTGTAGAAGCTTTTAATGATAATTTATTTTAAATGAGTAAGACAAAAAAGCTACCCGTGAATCAACTATGAATCACTAAGCAGTCAACCTTCTACCGCAGTACTTTCGTCCGTCAACCCACTCCACTTAAACAAAATTACAAACTCCAAAATCTTTTATCTACTCTACAATCAACAACGGGCTTATATGGAAATTTCGTAAAATCTGTGCATACCATTAAGAATAAAAAATGTATGTCTATATAAAGCAACTCTGCACGCACGATTATACAATGAACATTTCGCAAGTCCTCGACATTGGACAATAATGCACTTATAAGGAGCTCAAAAACTTACTCATCAGCGCGTTTTTCGTGAAAACGTTCGACACCCACGCGTGTGTATACAGACTACTATGCAATCGCGAGGAGAAATCAATCGCTCCTCCACTGTATGCATACATGCGACGACGACAACGACGACTGATCGACCGAGATAACCATTAGCGTATATAAGTGTACACGCGACAGCAGACGCGAAAAATCGCGATGGGGATCAATAAGTACAGTGGAATTGCCTACGTCTCGTCTCACAGACAATAAAGCCCAAAGAGTTACAGCTCCGCGGAGTAATACACTGAGTACAGTGCAGCGTATACATTGGACTCCGAAACAAATTAACCTCAAAATCCGCGCGCCTCCACGACGAACATATGCAGCCGAGAAATTCCTCTCATCAGTAGCAGCGAATCATCACACATACATAGGAAGGCACATAACAAATCTTAATAATCTTTACAAGAAACGCGTCGTGTCACTTGCCTCTCAGCTCTAGCTCCTTTTCCAAATCCTCCTCCACCTCCTCCTCGTCGCGTTCTAAATTTACACAGGCCCGAGGATCGCGGGTATGTATACGCTCGGCGTCGATACTATATACTACACAGAGCACTGCTGGACACACGCACACACGCGGTGGATAAAAAAACACACAACAAAGCGCACTATACTGCGCGAGAGAAAAAAATATACGCGTGCAGCACGATGACAGCTGCAGCGGCACGCGTTCGCGTCGACACACTACTGCCTGCTGCTGCTGCTGCTGGACACTCACTCGCCGTCTATCTCTTATCTCTCTCGCTCTTCTGGAGGAGAGAAGAGAGAGTGACTGGCCGCGAAGTATAGTGTCGCGAGGCGCACTGCGCAGCAGCTAAGTACGTACTAGTACTACTACACTATAGCTGTGGCGGCGGCGGCGGCTGCGGCGGTGGCAGTGGAATTACGATTCTTCATTATACGCGGAAAGGAGGCACAAGAGCCTGTGTCTTGTGCGCGCGCGCATAGCCTGCAGCCCACGCTCACGGTCTTTTCAGAAAAAGAGAGAGGAGGGTTTAGTGCATACGATATAGATGTAAGCGTGTATACGTGTGTATAAATATATATGCGAAAAGTGACGGGGCATCGCCAAGTAGGGAAGAGCGCGTCGGCAAGCCTGTGTGCGTGCAAGCGCAAGGAGTGCATGCACGCGTATGAAAGCGTAGGTGTTTGTGTGTGCAGGAGAAAGGGAGCGTTACGGTGACGGGATCCGTGACGGTGGAGGTGACGGTGGAATGATGGTCCCGATATATTTGAATTCACGACGCCATCGAGGAAAGATCGTTATTGTTGCATTGTGCAGTTTCAGGGGCGGAAGCATTGGTTTTCGTTGCGAGTCCGGTAGGACAACGTTTCTGATCGTTTTAGTTTCGGAGCTGAAAAACGATTGTGGAATGTAATGAGATAATAATAAAAATAATGTAACCAGCTACTGGTTAACGTTAGCTTTACGTTATCGACAATTACTTGTTGAATGTACCCTTGATTATAATGTTATCAATAGGAACGATTGTTTCAGTTATTTCACTTCTGAGAATATGAAATATTCTGAGAAAGTATTTTGGAAATGTTACGTATGATGAAATGAATATTTGGATGAATTATTGTTTCTTGCATTTAACCAGATTAAAGATTTAAACGCGTATAATCTTCAGACAAGATGAACTATTATGTTTTGTGATTCTATAAAAATCAAAATTTATTAATAAAATAAAGTTTCATAGAAATTATTTATATTTGTAACACTTAAATTAATTATTTTATTCTCTTCTTTCTATTTATACCATCAAAAAAGATGAGTTGACTGAAATTATTTATTTATTTATTTAATTTTTTAAATAAAAACTTGATATTCCTAGTTTTATTTAAAATGCTAGACATTATAAGTTATAACTAATACATTTAAAATATTTTTCGGTGTAAGCAATTTTCGCAATTCTGGCAATGATTATTTTTTACAATATAAAGTTCTTTAACCTTTTCTAATTTTAAGTTCTTTGAAATTGGAGCACCTATAAAAAGAATTCATTCAATACATCTATTGCTGTACTTTCTTATTAAGCACCTACATTACGCAATATTTGTACTGTAAATTAGCTGACTTTAACTTAAAAAATGAGCATAACTGATATTGTTGCTATCGTGAATAAATAAACAAATATCTTTTTTAAGCAACGCATCCATACCTGGAGTTACCGAAATTAACCTACATACTTATCACCTTAAAATGTCAAAACTAAAAAATAATCGCTGCTTACAAAAGAAAAATAAACAATTCAAAGAACCGTGTCGCGCGACTTTGTTGGTAAACATCCATACACTTTCATAGTGCGAATTCGCAACACGTCCAAAGTATCACACATTCACACGTACATAAGTATCACGCGTCCAAACAGGCGTACGAAAAAAGTCGAAGAACTGTGAATTTTCGCTTACCTTGCGCTCGGCCAGCTTTTCCGGCGCCGACTCATGCAATGTCGTCATGACGTCTCTCGTCAGGGGCAAACGAAAGAAACGAACTCCAGTCTGTGCCCAAGCTTCTCAAGTGTATCTTCGCAAAGTCCTCGGGAGCAGTCGAAACGAAAATAGACGCACACGCGGGCGATGACTGCAGGATACACGGCTTTGGATTCGTTCACAAAAACACCACTTCCATCGTTGTCTTCTCGTCAGGCACTCTGCTGACTTCGTCTATCAAATCACCAGATGCAAAGGCTTAGTTGTAGATACACTGCGAACACACGCGGTTCAGCGTTGATTTTCACATTTGCGAATTATAGACAACGCAGTTTCCGCGAAAATTCACATACACGAATCTGCCCGTGGCAACGCGAAAAAACTTGGTCTTCCCTCGCGTTCACATGCACAAAGAAACAATCTCTTATCCGCACTAATATATTTCCACAACAAGCTGCCGTTGAACCTCCGTTCTATCTGTATCTCTTTCTAGCTTTTCCGGGGTCTTTTCCACGGTGGGGGAACGCACGGACTTTTCCGAGCGGGGGTAGGTAGTGTACACCACGCACACGCTGCTGTTTAGCTGCGGCGGAGAGACTTGTGTGTAACGGCCGCCCTGCCGTTTGGTCGTTTTTGACAACTTCGAATCCCAGCCAATAGCCGGCTGGCGTTCAAAATTTCGCGCAATTTGCGCCATCTACGGTCGGTAAAGTGGGCATCGATAGGGTGGTATTTGAATATTTGAAATGTGCGTGCAAGGGATAAAATGTGTTTGGTCAGTGTTTATTACTACGGATAGTGTAAATGTTGTCCATTTGTAGATATTTTTCTTAAATCAGATGAAATAATGGTTCGTTGAACTAAAAACTTAAAAAACAAATAAAAGCGTTATTTTTCAACTCGTTATCCTACTCCCAGCATTGAGGTCCCATGTGACCTGTTTTAATTAAAACGCAAAATGCAACATTTTTACAATTGATTGTAATATCTTTATTTATTGAACAGTATTCAAAACATAAATCGGGTTTTACAATATTTTATGTTACAAAAGAAAAATATATATATATTTTTATAATCATTTATATTTTTTTTTTATTGTCGATTTCTTCCATAAATGCGTCTTCTACCTACATCAAAATGTACTATACGTACCACACTCACAACAGTTCGCAATGCCTACATAAACTGAGCAACTCACATTCTTTGACGCTCACCTAAATAATTCTCGCATTGTTTTGCATTTATTTACATAAAAGAACACACGCGCGCCCCTATATTGTTTTATATTAAACGCGGCGTTCTGCGTTAAAAGATAAAGCATATTATATAAAAAATAATTAAAGAAAATACTATTCACAATGATGTCTTTCCTTATCCATTAGGTAAAAACGATCTACGTAAGCGCACCGGTGACAACAGGCACTTTTTGCGTTAAAAAAAAAGAAAAAAAAATGATTTTATAAGTTTTTTTTATTACCTTTTTTTTTATTTATTTTTTTTTATTTTTTGTATATTATCATATTTCAGTCCTTTAGGACGGACGAACAAATATAAAAAACTCGAGAGATATTGTATTCACTAAGTTTTTTCTAAGGCACCAATTTATTTCTCATCGGAGCCCCGCTCGTCCAATCACAGAACTGTGCAACTATGTGTCGCACAAAAATTAATTTATCATTAAGCGTTTGATTTACTTCACAGAAGCATATGCGATGACTTTTCTCCAATTATCTATATCCTACACCGAGCAATCACCAAATATATCCACTACATACAGGAAGGATTTGTTGTAAGAAGCTCGATTTATCTAGCAATTAAAATTTATTATAATAACTTGATAATTTTTTTTTATTTAGAAAATACTCTCTTTAATTAAGTGAAAAGCTATTAATAAAAGTAGTCAGTTTTTTATTCAGTTCTTTCAAAAATATAAATATCTTTATCCGCTGGCTATAGAGTCATACGAAGACTAATTCGCGAATATAAGATGTTTGCACGACGTATCGCGGCATGTCCGATTCGTAAGGACATTTACAATATTTAAATATGAAATTTCAATGGTGGGCAGTTGTATTTTAATGGAATAGAGAGAAGTTTATTTGTTGCGTGAATTTTTTGGAATACATACAAATTTTTCAATTTTACTAAATATGCAATTGCAGATGTATTCTATTTTTTTTTTTTTTTTATGAGAACAAGGAAAATTTAAAAAAATGGTTGTATGCATTCCAAACAACTATAAATCAATTAGTTAATTTTATTTATTTTAATGAATCGGAATATTAATATACTGCCATCGTAGACGTAAAATAACATCTTTTTTGATTAGTTATAAATATTGTATTAGTACTAAATTCTTTCAAAATAAAAGTAAACTAAAAAAGTTATTCAGATTCACTAAAAACATATGAATTAATATTTTGGTTTCAAATTGTTTGGTATCTTTCCCCGAAAAATAAAACATAAAGAGATATAAAAATTAATTTCGTTATCCTTGTTTTATATTTTCAATCATGTCCAAGTAATATATTATAATTTTTATTCTTTTGCATTACTATAAATCATATTTATAAATTATTTTTATAACAAATCCATGAAACAAATAAACTAGTTTCCCATCATAAGAAAAACTATTTTTCTGAGAATACTTGGTAATATACAAATTACTCGTTTGAATTACTCCTACAAATATGCGTTAGTGTACGTATTCGCTTTCTGTAAATAAATGCTGTAATGTACATAACGTAAGAACATATAAAATGATCTGCACCATGATAGATGAAAATAGTGAAAATTTATATGAAAATAAACTGCTGCTTTCTAATCATTTATGCGGATTATATATAAAAATCATACATTAAAAATAGATTAGTTCATCACATAAAAATCATGCAATAGCATTTTATTCTCATACAATTTCGTCCTCGCGATCTTCAAACGTATAATCTACAATTTGCACATTTATCCAAGACTAAAAACTACTTTAAAACAGTTCGACTATGTACAAGTTATTAATGTAGCTTTCAGTCCAAAGGAAACGTGTTTTTATATCCGCGTCTAAATAGGAAGTCCATTTTTCACAGTTAGAACTAGCATTGAGACTGATTTTCACTCTAATAGAGCAAATCCTAGTATTTACCTATTATTTTTTCTCAAAGCTTAATAGATTTTGTTTTGTTTTTAATGAAATCAAAATTCATTCGCAAAAATTCAAAGTGAAGATTGGTGTTTAACAACTATAATAAAAGTTCGATAGAAAATACTATTTTTTACAAATTTTTTCTAAAAATATAAGTAAAGTTCCCTAGAAATCGCCACGTGAGCCGTAAAAAACAGTATTTCCTAAGGCCCGTTAAAGCGCTTCGCAATGTCAACCACACGTGGACGCTGTGAGTAGCATATCCGATTGCTTCCGCACCCAGAGAATAATTCAAAATTGTTCTGGTCCGTGTCACAGCGGGAGCCTCGACGGCTTCCCAAAGCTTTCGCCTTTCCGTTACGCGATCCTTTGTCCACACACATACACACATGCACGCGGCAGGACGACGACGCAACACCGAGGCTTATAAAATCTACAAAATTACAACGACAACGACGCCGTTGACAACAACTGGAGCTCTCGTTACGTGTAGGGCTCGAGCTGGGGTGGCAGTCGTGGCGGCGTCGGTGAGTTCTTTTGGCTGCTCGACGGTGGTGTGAGTATACCGCTCTGATCTGGACTGCTACCGGAGTCCAGGATGCCATCGAGATCAAGACAGTCAACGATTAGAAGCTGCGCCTCATGCTGGCGCTGCTGCGCGAGCTCCAGCATCTCGAGGTCCACGACGTGCGTCTGGATGCGATGGGACTCGTCGACGACGAGGTTCGGCACGCTCGCCCTTAGTCCTGAGCTCGCTGATGTGTCGACGAGGGGCACCGCCGAGCGCAGCATGTGCTGCGCTCGCTCCTCCGACACCGTCACTGCGAACGCATTCAGCCACTTGGCACACGGGGACAGCTGCTCCCACGTTAGCCGCGAGACGCGCAGTGCCGTTTCTCTGCCCTGTAACACGGATGATAGTTAAAAATTAGAACTTGTTATAGTGAAAATATCATTTTATATTTATTTTAATTCGTCCCATATCATTTTTATATTGATTGGTTCAGTCTGTTAATTATTTATTAGAAAAATGAATAAAATAATATAAAATCTGTTCATTGTTTTAAGTCTGCCGTCTATTTTAAATTAATTTATCACGTATAGATTTGATTCTCAATAACTTTTATTTAATTAATGATGATGATGATATGAGAAATAAAAGAATGCAAACTAGTTTAATGCATTTACCCAATATAATATATATTTAATAATAATTGATTTTATTACTTTGTTTAAAAAAAATATTCTGTATTCTTTATTATACAGTTTGCATGATCTCCCCACGTAACTATTTATGAATATGCAACGTGGACTCTTCAACACTAGAAAAATCTCCATACTTGGCGACGCGGAGTTTCGCGCCTAAATGACCTAACCTCTTGTAGCTGATATCTACTAGCAACTATTTTTCGTAGTTTTTACACAAATATATTAAATAAAAACTATAGCGATATTGCATTAATGTGTAAGAAAGACCTGTTTTTCTATTTTGTTACTGTTGAAAATTGCACGATTTGTTATAAGTTCCACGGGAAGACTCGAGTTACTAAGCACTCGTACGATCTCAGAAATTCTATTTTTAATAATCTGGAATTTTAGAAAACTGCGATACAAAAAAATACGAGACTGTTAATTATGTAAAACTGAATGAATAGTCTCCGATTTCACAGAAATAACAACTCGAAATAAGATACTTTTTTATCGATTTGCGCCTAAATGAAACAAAGTTTTAACAAATTTACTTGATTTTTTTTATGTCAATCATAACTATTTTTGTAATTTATTAATTTTAAAATAGAAAGAAACAATTTAGCATTTGGGATCAAATTTTTCAACAACTATTGAAATACATGACCACGTGGCGAATGCAGTAACGTATTTTTCATAGCACATTCTTAAAAAATTTAACTTTGGAGTAGACGATTTAGATTAGTTGAGTTGAATAGCTTATAGTATAAGAAATCGCGGTTATTCTAACGGTGCGTGAAACTTAAAATACGTTTATCTAGTGTTGGCATTTACACCGACGACTCAAATACCGTTGTCCCAATTCACTTTCATTTTTGCATACATACTTTTATCTATTAGATTATCTATTTTATTGTGTGGTTCACATAGTTTTATAATATTTAAGTTGCCATATATAAGAAAATTTTCTGCGATAATCATCATACACTTAATATAACGTAATAAAAATGCATTTTTTATTAACAATTACTTACGAAAGTTATTATTCTTGATTAATAATAATTAAACAAAAATGACTACCAAAAAGAATTTTTACGCAGTTCTAAGACATCACCGTATCAACGTAAGATTATTTTGGTTCGCCATTTTGTTTTCGATTTTTTAACTTAAGTTTTTGAATTTACATTCAAAAATAGGTTTGGGTATGTAAACTTTTTTTAAATATATAAATTCTAGATTAAATTAATTATACATGGATGATTTCTTGCTAAGAATAGATTCTTAAAAACTTATTTTCGGAAAATTTTTTATTTTGATTTTTGAAAATATATCAAATTGCTTAGAAAATGATGTTTTAAATGAATTTTGTAATCTAAAATTTAATTTTTACGTTAAAAATACGAAATATTGCATTTTGTAAAATATTTATTAATTACAAATAAAAATAAGAAAAAGTTCCATTTAACGATTCTAAAGAATTACTAACTTTTCCAAAATAAACTTCTAATCAAAAATATTTTTCTTTGATAGATTTAAAGAATAGACAACAAATTTCATTACTCATACTTTCGTGGTTTCGCTATCAAGAAAGAAAGATAAGAGATTCTCGCGTGTGTTTAGTGTAGCATTTTTTACGTAGATAATATTCAAAACACCAAAAAAATGTTTAGTTTTTAATAATAGTATATCCGAATATAAGAAAACATCTAAAAACCAGTAATTGATATGAGCTATACAATGTCAGTCGGCGCGTAAGCGAAAGTGTAAAATAAGTAGAATACCATAAGATACGGTCAGACGCGCCATAGATATAGGTATATACTACACAGAATTCCTGTACGACTCTAAAACAAGAGTGACTAGGCTTTTCTGTAAATTTTCTTTTAATTTTTCATGATTTTCGAATTTCGTGAATAAAACAATATTGGAAATAATACTTGTCTGTTTATTTTTCGTAGCGATATTAGAACTTTTTATCTAATTTATGCAGAAATATATTTTCGAACTATTTTTTATGCATGAAATCTTTTAAATAAAGTAATTTTTTGTTAAATTTATTAAGAGTTATATTGGATTAACCTTTAACATTTGGAAATTTTGAATTTTAAATGAGACTTTATATAATTTTGATCTTAGGTTTAGATCCGCCATTTTGAGGACACAGATCCCAAAAAAAGCGGGAAAATTTCAGAAAAATTTAGTGAAAAGTTTTTAATTTATAAAAAATGAAAGTGTGTAGTTTTAATTAATAGATATTAAAAGATGTTTTTGTTCTGAGAAAAAGAGTATATACTTAAAAACTTTTTAATAATGAGGATAAAAGTTCTAACTTAAAATCTCAAGTATTTAGATTGAATACTAATCAATTTATTCTTACCTGTGTGTGATAAATAGCAGCAGCTGCTAAATGACTATACGAAAACTTCAAACTTCCTTCGTCAAGTGATGCTAAGTCTAAAAGTTGTGCAGCTTGTGAATACTGCAGTCCACCATATTGAGGATAAATGAAAGTGTTTGGTCTGGACCAGTCACCTGATTCCACCTGCATGTAGACATTAAGCCAGCCTGGTGCTGTAACAGGAGATAGGTTCCATCCTAGACCCTTTAAGACTACCAGCTCCTTTCCTAATATTTCTTCCTCAGTGCATGCACCATCAGTCACATATGCAAATTCTGCAATCTTTGGTGGATAAATTTCTTCAACCTGGAACAGAATAGGATTCCTTTTATAAATTAATTGTTCAGATTCGAATATTTAATAAACAAACGTATGATAAAAGTAAAATAACTTTTAACATGTGGTAATAAAAAAACTTTTCATTTAAATATAAGTTAACATTTTGTAACAAAATAAATTATTAAAAAATGAAATATTAAAAACATGTAAATAATATGAACAATGTTTTCAATTACCTTGGCCGCAATAAATAAACAGGTGATACCGATGAGTTGAAGTTGATTTTTTGGTACATATTGATGACATGAAAGATACCTATCAATGTAATCCATGGCAAGGTAGTAAGTCTCTCTATGTAGTTTATAAACCTCACAAACTTCAATTAACCAGTCTAAGAGGATTGCTCTCATTCTGGGTTGTAATGTAGGATGCCTCTGGAACAACTGTGGATCTCTTTGTGTGACAGACTTTTGATCTCCCAGACACATGAGTGACCATACTTGTGTACCATCGGCCCAGGGAAGAGAGGGTAGGGGTGAAGACTTGTTGCTGTCGGTGTGGGAAGTAGAGGGTGTCAGGAAACAGGTAGAAGTCCTCAGTTCGGACCATGTTGCTGGTTCCTGCTGCTCCTTCAGAGGTGAGGTTGTTGGTTGTGGTGTGTATGGTACACTTGGTGGGCTTGTAACAGTGCATGCTTCTGGAGATGTGTCATTACTAGTAGATGTTAGTGCTGGAATTTTATTGGGAGGATAGATGTTCTCTGAGTCTTCAGAAATTTCAGTCGCTTTCCTTTTGCGTCTCTGACTTCCCTTGCCATTTTGCAAATGGAGCTTGGACTGCTTCTCTTTCACACTGCAACAAAAAAGAAATTTTTTGCCATTTTTAATTATTATTAATATTTGTATTTAACAAGTTTTAAACTAATACTCATGAAAATCTATGATTATTTATAAACATAAAAATTTTTTTAACCAATCTATATTATTAATTATTGATTGTTAATTAATATTTTCATGAAGCTATTTTATATATTTCGTTGGTTTATTTATTTGTGATATTTAAAATTGAATATTATTAAACAAATTTGGTATGACTAAAATTTGTGAAATTAATAATTATTCTAAGAATATTTAAGATAATTTATAAAAAAAAAAAAGGTATTTAAGTATCTCTAATCCAAAATCCAGATCAATAAATAAAATATAAAGTTATGTAACACGATTTTCAACTGAAATAATTTTCTTAAAACGAAATGGCTAATTAAAATAATTGCTCCAGATTTTTCATTCTTTTAAGGAAAGTATATTCAATTTTTTTTTTCTTATCTTGCAATAATTTATTGACTTAGAAAAAATAAATCATCTCAGGGCATAGATTTTTATTTTATAATTACTAACTTAATTTTAATAAAAATTTATATTATATTTGCTATTAAGATTAAATAATTACTGATATTAAGACAAAATTTAGTAAAAAAAATGATTCGATTTCTTCTATCTTCAATACTATGCATATTATTGAAAATCTATTGAAAAATTGTAGATGTGGCACTCCATATTTATTTCTGAAGTGCATGATAATTCGTTATATATAAAAAATTGATTCTAATATGCAACAATAAAGATCAAGCTCTGATAAAATATGCTGGTAGCTTATCAAATAACAAGTAGGTATTTTTTGCAAAGAAGCTCCAAAAATGTATTGAATAAGTTGATTAATTTTCTTATAATAAACATTATAATTAATATATATCATAATCTTTTTTATTATACAATATCAAAACCCTAATATTAATTTAGTAACTGATAAAAAGATCTAACTTTTCACTCTCGAAAAGTGGCGATAGAGTTGACCCACAAATTGACCTACAAATTTTTTGAACAATTAATCAATTTCCATAAAATTAACCATGGAAGTCTCAAATATCATAATCTATCACATGTTCAAAAAGCAAGCACTGGAAATTGTTTAAACAATGATTAGATGAGAGAAACCTAACAGTTTCAGATCTGACGGCATGCTCTCCTCGTAGCACTCCAAGCTGGACCTGAAATTTTTTATGAAAAGCCCAACCAATTTTCTCAAAACTTACCAAATCTGCTCTCCTATAAATAATCTTTCATCTTAATGAAAAAAACTCGGAAAAATTAGCTGAGTTCTCTAAAAAACTGGAGTCAAAGTGAGCCAGCTCATGCAGCCATGCCACAACCTCACTTCCCCTGCAGGCAGGTTACCGCCACACGAGGCTGGCCCGCCTACCTCCAAAATTTATCCCAATCTCTCCGAAATCCTTCCTACATCCCATGCCAGCTCGAAACCCTCGGAAAATTCCGGAAAAACCTGGGAAATTCGTCGCCGAAAGCAGGAAAAAAATCCCGCGCTCGGCGCGGCGCGTACACTCACCTCGTCTGTGGCATCTTGCAGGGAACTTGTTGGACGTCTTTCCTGCTGGTGTTGGGTGTCTGGTCGTCGGACACGACGTCCTATCCTCTTCCTCGTGGCACGGGAAACGAGGCCGAAAAGTGCGGGACGACGGACTGGGGCCGTGTGCGATGTGCCGCCTGTCGCCTGCCTCTCCTCGCTGCCTCTCCTCAGAGCGCCATAGTGCAGCGGCGCGCGGCAATTTCTCGCGCGCGCGAAACTATCATTCAATTTTTTCAATCACCTCCGTTAAATTGCCCTTCCGCCCGGGAAGGCGCCGAAAGGCTGAAATAACGCTTTTACAATGGCCCTTTCCTGATAAAGGGAGGCTTCGCCGCGTGAAACGGGGAAAGGGAGAGCGAAGCGCGCGGAGTCGTGGCGCGACGAGCTGAGCGCGGGAGAAGAGCGCGCGAAAAGCTACCCTCGACTCTCTCCCGCCGTATCCGAGCCGCCGCCGCTGTCGCCGCGCTCACACGCAAGCAAGCTACGTGTCTGCCCGCGCCCTCTATATTTCCCGCATAACCTCAAACGATGTTTTCCGATTTTCCGCGGGCAACAGGCTCTTCGGGCCTCTGGCTGTCCTGTCGCGAGGTTTCCTCGCCGCTGGCTGGCCTGTTGCTAGGTTAAAAAACGGGCGGCAAAGCTGTCCACTCGGCGCGCACTCACCGCTCTTCCGGGCTTTTCCTCACTGAAAATTCTGCGCTATCGTCTTTTCGATGCCACCAGGACAATCGTCACTCACTGAAGTTCGTGTCTTCACCCGGAAAAACCAGCAGTTCCTCACACTTTCACGAGCACACCCGGTGTCTTGCCTGCGACGCGCACCAAATCACAGAGACCGAGGTAAGTTTTCACACTGAGCACCAGCAGCTTCTCTCCTCGTCCCTTCACTTGTATAGCACGCAGGGTGCAGCTCTCGTCCTCACGGG
Organism: Torymus flavipes; assembly: GCA_030522905.1. Lineage (NCBI taxonomy): Eukaryota > Metazoa > Arthropoda > Insecta > Hymenoptera > Torymidae > Torymus > Torymus flavipes. The sequence goes on from JAPYZO010002131.1 coordinate 14,910, forward strand.
GTGTAACACGCAAGTGCCTCCAAGATGCAAGAAAGATGTGCAGCAGCAGCAGCAACTTCCGTGGCTGGCGCGCGGTTTACTTTCTCGCGGGAGCGCAGCAACAGTTAGCCTGTCGGTGTGTGTACACTGCGCGCGACTGGCCAGCACACTAGCATAGTCTTCACTCCTGGCACGGCGCGTCGTTCGCAGCAAGTATATACACAGTATATAGGCGGCAGGCGCGCGCTCGGCTGGCTGAGCGTCGGTGTGAGCTGGTGTTGGTGCGGCAGGCCCGGTGATTGGCCGAGGCAGGGCGGCACAGCTGGCGCTCAGCTGATTTTGCGGACGGTATGCGCGCCGAGTGCCGACGCAGAGAGCTACGTAGACGCGCGCTGCTGCTGTTGCACACGCGCGAACAGATGTGTGGAGCGAGCGAGGAAGAGAGAGGGAGAGAGAGCCGAGCGGGAAATGTACGCGCGTAAATATCGCGCGCGCGGGTCAGCCAGCCCCTAACGGCCGAGTACCTCGAAGAGGGGATATATAGGAACTACACGCAGCAGAGGCACGCATATGTGTGTAGGTATGCGTGCACGCGCGCTCGGCTTTTTTCGAACGACGAGAGAGAGAGTCGACGGGGGAGCGAGACACCGCAGGTAAGCGTGTGCCACGTAAATGTTCGTTGAGCGCGCGCGCGGGAAAGGTGTTCCTGCGTACCTATCATACAGGATTTCGGGAGAGATGTGTGTATGTGCGACTCGCTGGTGGTGCCCCATACACTCTCGATCCTTTGTGCTCCGCGCCCTTTTGGAGGGAGCCTGCGTGTATATGCTTTCTTTTGTCCCGGGGGTAGTCGCGAGCACGCGCGCGCATTCGCGATTTTTAGCGGGATCGCGATTTGCGAGTGCCAAAGGGGAGGGGCCGCTTCTTTTTTTGGGGGGTGAGTTGGGGTTTCGGAGCGAGTTTGGCCGGCCTTTGTGTACTTGTATGATGGGTTTTAGGAAAGATTTTTATCGCTTAATTGAATTTTTGCTGCTCTTGTATACTTTGTTAAACATATCGACGTGGAATTAGAAGAAACTGTAGATATAGTATAGAAAATTAGGTTTCACTTTAGTTTTATTTAATAACTGGTCCGATGAATAAGAGTAAACTTAATTAGGACACAATTTATTTAATAACTGGTCCGATGAATAAGAGTAAACTTAATTAGGACACAAGTCCTATATAGAATATTTGTGTAACTGTACAGTATCAGTATAATTTTATTATGCTCCAAAGTTATCGGGCCCTCATTTATTTTGATACATAATTGATAAACAATGTCCATATATTTATTTCAATTATTAAAAAGAATTATTTACAATGTAAATAATGAGCAAGATAGTAAGTAAACTAAAATAACTGATATCCTTCAATAATAATTATCCATTCATCTCCGAAATCGTATGAAGGGTTGCCAATTCTCGCATCTTCCTTATTTGAAATATTTTATGGTTTTCAATAAAATAAAAAAAATTTTATATTTATTTTATCAAAACTAAACAAAAAAAATAGATTTTTAAACCATAAACAGTGCAGTTTAATAAAAAAAAACACCCTACCAGCATCCACGTACCAGCGATTTCCCGCAGGAATTTGTTTAACAATATAAAGATCTCGCGAGTAATTTCGAAACTCGTGCATCGCTCGTACCCATTC
>JAPYZO010002132.1:916-21064 GCA_030522905.1 Torymus flavipes
TATATACTAGATTTTCTAGCATATATGCTATTTTCATCACTGCCAATTTAATTGAACTATGATATATTACAAAGTTTATTTCTATTATACGATAAAATTTCTTATAGCGGTCGAACGTTATATAAATAGAAACGAACAATTAAAAATACCGTGAAATAAAACGCGAGATAAAAGTGCATCTCAAAATGGCGAGATATAAATCTGTGTGTCTTGAATCCTCGTAATTTATACGCTTGTTATACGCGTAAGCGTCCTCCGGCTGATATATAAAATTCATCATCTCGCTTAACGCTCGGCCTTGACATTATTTCTTTCGAATCTTATTCCCTGCAGATATCGAAAGACGATCAATCACGCACAAATAAAAAAGAATCTTTAAGAGAAATCGAAACAATATCAAAACTTTGGATATTGACCTGTCACTCTCTCAAATGATTTATATATAGAAAATTTAAATTGAATTTTAATATAGTCTTTATAATTGTAATATATTACTTCCCTAAAAAAAACCTCAATCTAGAGTAAACATATAAAATAATAAATCATTTCACAATTTATTCTTTTTCTCCTTCAGGAACGTCTCCGGCCGCCTACGTACAACGCGGAGGACTACGCGATCGCCCTACGCCGTTGGGGCCGTCGCGCTCTGAGCACGACATCTTCCAACCCGGACAACCAGGGTACACTTCCTTCGACCTGCACGAGCTCTAGCTCTGGCTATGCCTCTGGCAACGGCGGCGGTGGCGGCGGCGGCGGAGGTGAGATGACCCTGCGGCAGTTCACCTCCGTCAGCGAGCTGCTGAACAAGCTACGGGCGGACCTTAGACTCGCCTTTCCAAGGTATGCACTTTATGGACGTGTGGATGCGTGTACTTTTTGTTGCTGGCGGGGTTGTTTATGGGTGGGTTTTCGTTGAGGTATTTAAGATAGGGGGGGGGGGTGATTTAGAGGGTGCTGGCAGGGCTATTTATAGAATGGAGGATGGGAAGAATGGCTGGAGTATACATATAGTAAGAAGAGTTTATTTAAGGATTTTTCGTGTAGTTTGGTAAATAATTTTAAAACTTTTAACTATTGTTTAAAGAAATCCACAAATCGGGTTATCTTTTCGTGACGTGTTATTTAATCGAAAGCTCAACAACAACTAACTGTTTCAGTCAAACACTAACAACTAACTATAAGCGACGCGCATCAATGGTTTTTTTGGTGGAACATCCAAATACATGTTACTATTTTGTTCTTTAACAGTAGTTTTTAACAAAACAATATATTTTTAGCACAGCGATGTACCAATTTCATTTACTTTCATAATAAAACGGATAGGTACAATTATTTTAAATTATGACGTTGTATTTTTGCAAAGATAGCTCCTAAGATTTATATAAATTTCTAAAACTATTTACTATTGTTATTCACATACTTTTCAAGTATCTGCAAAAAAGATGAGTTTTCTCAGACGTAAAAATGTTTACGAAGCAGATCATTTGACGTCAGCGCGGCTAAAGTAAATACACAATAAGGAATGAAATTCCGCGCGCAGGTTTTTGAGATTAATTAGGTAACAATTAAATTGAATTACATAATTACGCGGCCTATTGTGCTCGTGAGAAGAAACTTAACTCTATGAAATTGAATTTTTATTGTAATAACCCCTCACTTGTGAACTTCCTGCGGCCCACGGAACTATACGTTGGATTCACTTAATCGTATACATTAAAGGCTGAAAATTTAAGTATTTTTCTGATGTACCGTTGAAATTTAACTTTTGTTGAAATGTAACATTGAACTTATACTTGTCGTTTTCTTTAACGGTGGAGATTGGGAATGATGAAACAATGTAAATGTTTTTAATATTTTAGCGTTCAGATTAATAGTGTATTTGCTATAATGAAAACAATAAAACGAAATTTTAGACGGAGAAAAAGGTTTCATTACATTATGTAGAAAAAATTTATTATACTTTCACTACAGCAATTTTTAATATAGAATCTTCATCTTCCACGCACCTTCAGTAACCAAAACCCCTCTATCGGTTCCAAAGCCTTGCGAACAAAAGCACCAGCCGCATGCATCCTCTTGCACCACAATATTCCTCCGAAAACATACCCGAGATTTACAACCGTGCTCCGAAACTACACGCGGCAACGCCATTGTTGCACTCTCGAGATACAAAAAGAAAGAAAGAACTGACGGGGCCGTAAAATCCGAAATGCAAAGCGCGTTACGTTTAGCCTTGTTCCCTTGCCCAACGTTTACTGCTCGTCTTTTTACGCGCGGGGAGAAAAGAGAGTTTCACCTTGACAAAATATTTATCGTACGCGCATCAACGCAGAATAAGAAGGAGATGGTAGAATATTTGGATAAGAAGAAGCTTTGATCCCGTGCGGTTCATTTAAGAGGTCTTTAATTCAAGCGCGCGATCGCGGTGACATTAATTATGCTCGAGAGCGAGCTTTACCGCTGCGGGAGTCATAAATCGGCGGAGAGACTGTACTGTTACGCACAAGCATTTCGAACGTAATGATCGTGCAAATGAAGCGCGAGGTACTCGCGAGAACGTGTACATTATAGTGTGCGTTTCGAAACAATTATATGTTCTTGCATTTATAATATAATAATATAAATATTAGAGAGGGTGAAAATGGGAATTGGTGTAATGTTTGGTGAGCCTTCGTGATGTAAACTGAATGAAAGTGAGAAAACGGGTAGATATTGAATTCGAACTGAAAAGTTGCTTATTTCTTTATAATAACGAGATGCCAAAACGATATGTTGTTATACAAGTTACAGTTTCGTATTTGTCGTTATACTCGTTCAATTATACATTCAATCCATTTTAATTACATCTCGGTTGTACAGTGTTTCTTGCAAGATTTCGAATACCAAACGATATAATTGAGAATAACGTAAAATTCAATGTAGAAACCTGTATTGGCATCCCCTCAATATAAAACCCTCACGGCAACTTATGCACTATACAAAAATTACTTTAAAAAAATATCGAAACTACCTTTTTATGTAAAAAATCAAACATTTCCATTTTCAATCAAACATACTAAGTATCCAAACCTACTGGATATTCACCTGATATCTACGTCAAAGAAAAAGCATTCTATACCTATACTCCAGAAACGTCACCACGTTTAATAACACTTTCAAGCCACTCTACACCTACCCACTTGCCGTCACCAAAACAAGACCAAACGAAAACATCTCGATCAAGGACGACGAACTCGCTGCGCGGAGACTAAACCCACTAAGCTTTCTCCTTACGCGCTCAAGTGGCACAGACGGACGCATCTCTGCGGCTCTCCCGTTATCGCACGCGCACGCGCATATAATTTCGGATTAGCCGATTTTTTTCGGCTCGCGGTCTTCGCGGTTAACGAACTTGCGCGTAACAGGATCTTCGGAGGTGCTGGTCGCCTCGGTTATGTTATGCGGTTTCGGTCGCGATCGCCGGGGTTATGGTGTATGGAAGTGGGAGATTTTTTATGGGGTATGGTACATGGTTTTGTCTTTATGAAGCCCGTTAATCTAATAAAATTAGCAATTACTTTTTTTTTGTTATCGTGGTTGTTAAATACCACACTTTTGTTAACGAAAATACGTATACTTTGATTCGTACGTATAAAAATTATTCTTTGATGAAAAATATATAAAGTTTCTTGGTTATTTTTCACACTCAATGTATATCGCAGGGTCGACTATTTTTTCTTTAAAAAAAAAGCAAATATCTTGTGATAAATTGAGGATAAAGAAATTAAATTCAGGATTTTCATCAACAAATTGGTATAGTTTCTAAAAAGTAGTTCACACGCTTTTTTTAATAAAACTTCCATATACCGCACTTCTCGCAATTTTCCACTATTTTTTTTTTACATCGTTGTAGAATCCGGCACTAATCTTTACATTTCAAATAAATTCGCCTGCTCACGCGTCCGCGATCACATAGTCATAAAATGACAAACATACGCCACGTGCCACTTCGCTTGAGTTAAATATGAGCCTACAATTTACAGCTCGAAAAAGCATTCTAATCCTGAAAAATCCCACATACAGTTACATACACGGTGCACGGAAAAGTCATCAGTTCCCCAATCCTGACATCCTTCTCTCCGTCATCTGAGCAAACATACTCAGCTAGATTTCTCTCCTCGTGACATTGTCTACGAGAGAGAGCGCGTGCGCCATTTGTTTACCTTGTGCGTACGTTCGCTACCGGTTTCGAGAGATAATTGCCCGACCAATACGTTCGGAAACTAGATCAGCGCGCTCCTTTCGTCGTCGTCGTCGTCTCGTTATCCAATTATTCGGATCGCTATTAGACTCTTGGTTATGGGTATACAGTTAAACTCTATTAATCGACGCCGTGGTTCTGGGATCGGCTGTGCGAAGAGGGAAAACTGTCAGGTGGATATTAGTTTGCGTATATACTTTTAGGATTTATTAATATAGGAGTGTGTTAATTAACGTTCTATCGACTCGTTGTAAGTGATTATATAAATTTTTCATTTTCGCCGATTTTGTATATATCTTCTAATTTTCAATTCTCGATGTAATGCCGAACAGTTATTAATGTAGCTATATGTTTAACAAACTTCTGAAAAAGATCTGTAATAACCGTTAAGTCGCTCGTTTATATTATAATAACTAATTTTTACCGTGCCGATAAAAAAAACAATGGAAAATCCGCATTTCAACATAACTTTCGCACTTCACTGCTTTCCGAATCATGTGCATTTTTAAACTTTGATGATTTAACGTTTACCGGCACTGTTATACAAATAATAATCGTAAATTATTTCTCATTTGCTCTATAAACCTATTAAGAAAAAATTTCCTTGTATACCTTTCCCACCTACATCTATAATCTTTAATAAATTCATTGTACCTAAAATAAAAATAAAAACATTGTTGGTCTTGTTCTATTTGATCTTTTTAAAAGTTTTCTTTTCTTTGTATTTTGGGTAAAATATATTTATAAAAGTTTAGATATGCATTAGAATGGTACCAATTTATAAAATATGATTGACCATAATAACAATTCCCCTCTTCTCTCAATTCCAGCTTCGTCCAGGAATTTGTATCGCCGCCAGCAGAGGGCATCTCGCTGCTGCTAGAAACTCTGCGTGGCATTCAGCTCTCCCAGTCTCAGCCGCCCTCGGCGTACGGTCCAGGCGGACAGACAGGCCCGCGTCGAGCCCGAGCTCCACGACGCGCCGCCCTAGACGAGCTCGGCTGCGTCGAGTGTCTGGCCGCGTGCGCCGAGCGGTGTCCCGATGCCGCCAGGATCCTCGCACAGGCACATCCAGGGTTACTCGCGCTCGCTGTCTGTCTGACGAGCAGTCTGAATAGGTCGCGAGTGCTCGCGTTGCAGGTGAGTGAAGGGTGTTTTTTGGAGTGGAATGAGATGATTTACTGGTGGAATTTTGATGTTTTTTGTTGAGAGTGAGAAAATAGACTTGAGGGTTAAGGATTCGTTATAAAAGTAGTGAATCCCTACTCTCTTAACATGAATAAGTGAAAAGTTGCTCATTGGTGCGAATAAGCGAAAAAATATTCACTTATTGAAGCATTGGTGAATAAAATTTGCACTGCATAATAAGTGAATATTCGATAAAAAATTAATCAATTTGTGTACTTACCATTGAGTAACTTTATACTTATCCATCTTTAGAAAATATGAATTATGTGGATAGTAGGTATAAGTATTACTAAAAATTGCCATTTGCAGGGAGTGATATCTCTCTCTTATCAAATATTCAGTTGAAAAAATCGTTAAACATATTTCGATAATTTTTTTAACATCTTCGGTGCTTACGAGTCATATGATATAACTCATCGTATACATGACTCGTACTATATATTTTCACAACTCTGAGGTTCGAGTTTTCATTGATTTAACAAAAAAGATAATTATGAATTTTTTTCTTTCCCGGATTTTAAAAACTTCAGGATATACAGTTTTTGCAACTGAAATAAAAACAACTTAGAGAAAATCGGCATTTTCGTCGCCACCATGCGTCACAAGTGCCAATGATAATTATTTGTACAATATATCGTTAAGTTTTAGAACAATTTATGTAACAGATAAATTATAAATTAAAAAAAGAAAACAACAGAATTAACTTCCTTGACGAACACCGTTGCCTATGCAAATCATCGACGTATATGTAATGTAATAACAGTAAACAAGACTTCAAGGTATATTCTCACGTGAGATAATACCAGCATTAATCACGAAGATTCGCTCAAAAGAGCCCGCGACGAGCGATAAATCAAAAATCGGATGTTGCGACGCAAACGACATTGCAATAGCTGACTTATTACACGTGTCGCGCGTAAGGGTACAATGGGCGTACCGTTACACACCGCAACTTTGAGTTTCCGCCTGTCTCAACTTTGCGAGCGAAATTCCCCGATTCGTTCGAAATAAGATGTAACTGTCTTGTGTCACCGCAGACTGTCCAAAGTGTACGTTGCAAGATATAATTAGGTAGCCGATAATTCGAGTAATCATTCGGTCGACCCCGAACCGTTCAGCGATTATCATCTCAACGAGACAGCAAACGTAACAACGAATTCGCCAAGACAGTTCCCAAAATTAAATATACAAATATATATATAGGTAACGCTACTTGCACACAAAGACGTGATGTTTTTTTTTTCTCTCCCTCTCCTCAGAAACTCCACTTTGTTACCGTAATATACCGACAATCAAATTATACGCGGCGCTGCGAACGGAATGTAAATCAAAGAGCGCGCGTCTCATTGTCTTCGCGTAAATCATAACGCGCGCGTGTGCCTACGCACTTACTGTTATATCTCTCTCTCGCATACGCGCATGTGAAAAACAGTTGCGATTTCGGCCGCGTCAGCTAATGTAACTACCGGAGCGACGGGAAGTCGTGTTATTGGCCTAGTGTGAGGAGAGTTTTCCGCGTTGGGCAAGGACTCTCGCGCTCCTTTGTGGGTTAAGTATACGATTGGGAAAGAAACGATGAGTCGCGCAGGTGCGCGCGCCGGTCTGACGTAAGATCGAGGTTGATTAGCGGTTGGGAAATTTTGAGAGAACGTGAGTGATGAGTGGGTTCGGCTGTCGTTTTTGCATATCGCGTATAGCGCGGGGTGATTGTTCTAGCGCGGATGGACGGATAAAAAAAGTTGGGAAATTTATATTGTCTGCTGGTGGAAATCGCTTTTTTGGGCGAGGTTAGTCAATTGGAATGAAATTCGAGACGAATTTTAGGATATTTGGGAAGAAAGATAATTTTACTTTGTTCCTTGGAGTTGAATGAAGTTGTGGGAAGAAGTAAAAAGAGCAATTCTCTTGTTTTTTTAAAGCAAAATCCACTTTGCTGAGAAAGTATCGTCTTCATTTTGAATACAGATTGTTTTAAATTTAAAGAGAAAAAAAAGAATCTTTGTAAGACAGTTTCTTTTTTAAAGTTAATTTTATTATTGTAAAGTTTTTTTTTACTGGTATTTTGCATTTATAAGTCTTATTTTTAGTTACATCCGTTTTACATATCTTTCACGTAAAGTTTAATGAAACATTTTTAAAAATACCTACCTTTTATTATTACCCATGATGATTTTGACTTATTCAAATTAGAAAATTTAGTATTTTGGAAGTACGATATAGCTAGGCCACTTAAACTCGAATTATAGTAAATGCCTGTACATTTATTTTAGAAATTTCAATTTTAGTCAGAAAATAACTCGCATGCGCTTTTCTCTCGCTGTTCCGCAATTATGAAGCTTTCACGTAACTTTCATGATTCTTGAAAAAATTCGTTTTGTGTGACTAAAGCATCATTAGCCGCAGTGCTTACAAGAAAGATTAGCGTCTTACTCAAACGGCCTTTTATCGTAGAAACCAGGTTTCGCGGCAAAATGTGCCAAAAGCATAATGTCGAGTTGTAAATGTCTTAAGTGTACAAAAGAAACATGTTTTTTATCGTTACGCATAATAAACATGGCATAATCCGTATATTTTTATCAAGATCTACCCTATACCAAATAACAAAGTAAAAACATCAAGAAATAAGTGTTTTATATAAAGAATTATTTTATCCTTGAAGAAGATTAATTTTCTTATTCGTGCCACAAGTGCAAGACATACTATTACATATAAAAGTTATAAAAAAATGCAGTGACTTGAACTTGACTACAAATAATCACGATGCAGCTGTCGGGATTGCACCCTAAACATAGACTATTGCCATAAATAGTAATTTGCAACATGCAAACCATGCGCACAATATAGTCGTTTCGGCATTAAATAAAAAAAAATGCCTAGTTGGATCAATCAACAACACATCAGAAGATGCTGACTACTAAACAAAACGTTTTCACGCCCATTTGTGTTAATTCACACATTCGAAGATATAATATTGCAATTTACAATGAAATGTTATACTTCTCTATACAACATTCAATTAATTGTTCATAACAAAGCTTGAATAATGAAAAAATGTAGCGCTCAACAAATCAAAAACTGTAATACATATTTAACAAACGAAATTCTGATCTATCATTGCCAACACTTCTCCTATCACCAAAACAACACTCTTTATCCACAAACCGCAAACCCATTATTACAATCGTCAACCACACATCCCCAATAAATTTCTCCTAATCAATCCATGCCTCCGATAACATTGACCTCCGCACGCAGCGCATTACCTCGCGAAAAACCGGCGCATCTCTCTCTCTCCCTCTTCTCGTCAGCAATGCACACCGTTACATACGCTCTATACATCGCGTGTCCCCACTGCTCCTCTCTCTTTCTCTCTCTCTCACAGAGGCGCGGGAATTCCCGCGACGCGCGCGCGCGCGCTTTTGTACACTAGTCACTCCGCGCTCGGCGAGTCGAGTGTATGTGTGCACGATAGGAGAGTGGAGAACAAGGATGGCAGGACTGAAGACAGCGGTGACAGCGGCCTTGTTGCTGGTCGTCGTCGCAGTGGGTAAGTACGCACTTTGGGATGAGGTTGTGGTACCGTGGAGATCTGTGCTGCACTGGGTATATAGAGATTTTTGTGCGGAATTAGTCAACCGAGACGAGGGGCCTTGGGAAGTTGGTGCGTCGTCACGTGCGGAAGAGTAGCTTAGGTGTGAGAAGTTGTCGTTTTTTATAAAAAGAAGATGTTGTTGATAGTTGGGGATTTTTATATTATTTATGGACGGTGATACGTTGGTTTAACCGCGTCTTCTTGGCTCCTCACGCCACACAATTACATTGTTAGAAGCGAGTATTTCAATTACCGTGACTAATACAGTGTCTGATATAAAAGAACTTTTTCCTTGAATTTAGTCATTCATTAATATCATTGTCGAGTCTAAAATTAAAACCGTCGTTTGTCAGTCTTGAGGCGCACAGATTTTTACGGCTGATAATGAAAGTTTTATTATTCACGAATTTGCATTTGATTGATTCGAAATGTATATTTTATATAGAAGAAAAGACCGATCACCTGCCTACGGACTGCGGACGGTTCATAAGTTTTAAGTATTTCATTGGCAATAAAACAGATATTGATGATTTCCCATGGCTAGCTCTCCTTGAATACGAAACTCGTAAGTATATAGATTGGACAAAGGTTTTGTCTGTTTCTCTTACGTTTTATAGCCGTATAAGTGTCAGTAATTTCGGCGAGTTTCTTTGACTTTATTTGAATTTTTTTTTAATATTTACTCGTATAACGATTTAGTTTTCAATTTTTACAAATAGTGTAAATTATCACAAATCAGTAACTAATACTTCTGGCGATACAAAATATAATCTTCTTATAATTCATATTCTGTAATTTTTGTCATGTTTTTTACTTTTAAATTTTTATTAATAATCTTTGTCATCCACTGTTATCTTATACTTATTCTGATTAAAATGCATTTAAAATTGTCAAGAAAAATTAAATATTGAATCAAAATAACGAAAAATGACATACGCTCCTGCGTATGTCATCCAGGTCTACTCCTTTAACATCATACTTGTTAAAAAAATAATTAAAAGCAAACAAGACATTATCTCTATTCAAACAAACATTAATGCTCACCCAAACTATCTGTAATCATATTTACACTACACAGTATTCCAGTAGTAAATTATTTTATTGGCACAAACAGCTAGGTTATACAGCCAGATGCATAACTAACTACACACATCCACAAAACTGACAGCAACGGCTCCCCCTTTACCTTTACCTTAACACCATCTAATCGATATGCCACAGCTAGGGGTCGACTCGTCGCCTGCGGCGGCGTCATCTTATCCAGCCGCTACATCCTGACGGCTGCTCACTGCGTGGCGAACCTCGGTGGCAACTGGAGCCTGGACTCGGTTCGTCTCGGCGAGTACGACCTGACCACGGCACCAGATTGCATCTTCGAGGGCGACGCCGCCAACACAACCACGTGCATGCCGGACACGTTGAGTGTGAAGGTTGAAAAGAGCATCGTGCACGAAACGTACAACAGCAGCGTGAGGGGCTACGATATAGCGCTGCTAAGACTCGCCGAAGACATCAAGTTCACGGATTTTGTCAAGCCGATTTGCCTGCCGAAGAGGGCGCCACAGCCGCAGAAGTTTCACGCGGCGGGCTGGGGCAGGCTGGCCAACCACGCGGGTTCCGATTTGAAGCTGAGGTCGTATGTGAGCTGGGTTAATGGAACGGAATGCAGAACCGCGTACTCGAAGGAGAACGTCGGGCTTTCTGAGGATCAGTTATGCGCGGGGAATAAAGCGAAGGAGGACGCGTGTATAGGAGACTCAGGCGGGCCCATGATGGGCGTCGAGAAGATGGCGGATGGGAAGTATAGAATGGCGGTCTTCGGACTGTTAACGACAGACGGTAGGTTCTGCAATGTCGGCGGCTGGCCCGGTATCTATACCGATGTGTTGAAGTATCGAGATTGGGTGATTGAACATACCAAGTGACGATGATTGAAGAGAATCGGGCTTTAGAGATTGTACGCTTTTGAGGTTATGTTAGGCAAAGTTTGATTGATTTATTTTAACGTGAAAAATTGTCGATTACCGACTGAATTAAAATTTTCTACAGCGAACAGCATTATAAACTTTTAATAAATTGCTTACCTTTTTCATTACGTTTTAATTTGTGAAATTTGATAAATGCGCTGGAATTTCATTTAGTATAACCTTTCGCGCAGATTATGTATTAACGTAAAATCAAAAAGCGTGTAAAATTTTCAATAAAAAATAGTTTTTCTATTTTTACAAATAGCGTAAGTGAATAAAGATCTTTGATTTAAAAGATTTTAATTATTTGAAGCTAGTCTTAACTGGCCATGTTTCAGACGATATTATTTATAAATTTATTATTATGTTTTAGACAGCTAGATTGAATACATCAATTGTTAATGACAAAAATCAACTACAAATAGAGAGAACAATAGTTAATGAGATTTCGTTTTATTTTATAAATGCTAATATATTATGTTTTTCAAATTTGCCATATATTTATACTGTAATACTCATAAGACATATGTGATACGTGTATAAACATAGAACATGATCTTAACTATAATGTATACAATACAAATGTAAAGGTTTCTAATTGTACGAGAATAACTGTGAACATTAAAATACCAATCGATGTGACGTACACATTAATATATTGTATATATAATCCAATAAAAACAAACTTATGATGATTTTATGCTTTTTATGCGCCTACGATTTATGCACCCTATAATAAATTCAATACAAAAAACAAGACATGCTACCAAATGCCCGAAGATCAAAATATATATCAGCTTCCTATTCAACGGTGTCTTCATATTCTTAACAAAATAATTTCTGTTCTTTATCTTAACGTTATTATACTGTAGAGGCTCATCGCTGAAGAAATTCTCATAAATAGATGTGAAATTTCTTAGAGTTGTGTGATACCAGTAAGTTATCAACCCAGCTTCCGAAAAACTGCGAAGAACGAAATTAAACTTCGGGAGATAGGGTGACGTTTTCGTCGTAATCATGGCGGTCCAACAAGGTTGGACTATCGGTTCTTCAACAAAGTTGATGATCCAACTGCGTTCCTTGTCGGAAAAACTTCTTGCTATTATTTTTCCTAAAACACTGTCAACCTGTAAAACAATTTCTTTAAATGATCGATTTACAACCAACAGGTCTTGAACACAGCAGAAAATAATATAAAAACGTAAACGCTACCTCGCATCCATTGACATGTTTCTGGCTAATCAACTCCTCAATGCAATTCGCCACAACTTCTTCGGAGGTGATTGTCGTTGAAAATTGTAGCATCTGTTGCAGCGCTGTATTATTGTAGGACGACAGCATTCTTTTCGAATTCCTCGTTACAGACGGAATGATACCAGCCGTTATCACGTCCTGTAGAGTGTTCATCTCTGGGAACATGTCCTGCCAGAGGTAAATATTAAGAAGTTGTTCCAAGATATTAACCGAAAGAGCCGCATATACAGCATTCAGACTGATAAACAGAATTCTATCGGATGCTCTTTGAGAGGCCCAAGGTAGAGAAATGCCTACCAAAATCTTAGTTATATTGTAAATTGTCCATACTTTTGTATCTAGGCGGAATATGCGGATAAGTATAGAGAAGACGACGATAAGGCCTGTGATGATCACCGTTATGATGATCAAGTTGCGAGACAGCTTTGTTAGAAAAGAAAAATTAGTTTAGAAACATATGAAATAACATAAGGATATTTTAGAAAATAATACCTGGACAACAGATTTGCCATGTTGTCTCACAATAAGATTGCTCGAAAAGGGATAGAGAAATATACTGGTCTCGAAAATCATGTCTTCCAGCGGTTGGTTTCCAACCATGTCATAAAAATTAACCGCGAAATCAATGTGTTCTTTATCTAATGATCTGTCCATAAAATCATTACTAACATTGAATCTCTTGAGGTTTGGATTATCCGAGTAGACAACTTTGACGCTTGCTGTAAAGTTCAGCCTTTCAGCCAATGTTCGTGTCAGTGTAACATCCAAACCTTGGGCCATTCCCCAAAGATCATTGCCTGTGTAGTTCCGCTCAATCATCACCACTGGAATCTCGTCGAACATCCCAGTGCGCAGCACGTATCCGTAAAGGTTGTTCAGTTTGTAGTTGAACAGTTTTCCATTTGAGTTTAATTTTTCAGAAAGAGTGTGATAGAAGAGTGTGTCATTGAAGGGATTGTATTGGTGAAAAAGTATTGTAGTGTTGTCCTCACGAGGTACAAATAGACCTTTAGGTGTGGTAGATTTCATTATTTCTATCACGACAATATCTAAATAGTTATGACTCCAACTGAATGTGAAAAAGGGCCGCAGGTTTATGTTACCTCTAAATATGAAATCAGTTTAGTAATAACCGGTTTTATGATTAAAAATGAAGAATAACCTTTGAGAAGATACAAAAATATGAGATCCAAGTTTAAAATCAGAAGTAGCTCCAAAATACTTACCCGAATCGAACTAAGAGAAAGACGCATCGAGGTCTTGTGGTTCTCAATGAATAATCCACCAAAAATTGAATGTGTTCAAACATTGCCTGCTCTACATCTCTCTCGTAACTCTCATCAATAAGTATAATGTTCATTGACCATCGCTGAGATCTCAAATACAGCCACCTCTTCACCTCCTTGAACCTTCGACTGTTCGATTCATTCGAAAATTCGCTCGTGTTTATTGACAATGTAATAAATTCACTGGATAGTTGGCGAATTATACAATTGGACATGTATGACAGTCTTTCTGGCATTTTATTATGAATAGTGAGACGGCGAATGCGTGGATAGTTTGTAATGTAGTTGGACATGAACGTTATAAATTGATTCTCAGCAGTGTTTGTTGTAGAAAGAGGTGTGAACAATGAGAATATTGTGATAAATATGGTGATGAAAATCATGGCAATAGAAAATTAATTTTGAACTTCAATGAAAATATGAAACTAGAAAATAGATTAAGACCACTTGACTTTATGGATAGAAATGCAAATGACGTTTAATTATATTTGGGTAAAGTCAAGTGCTCCGAGGAATTTCCTAATTGGTACAAAGATCTTATCAGAAGAACATATTGACATTCACTCAAAGTTTGCGGTACATATAATTATTGAAGGAACTAAAGTAATCGATTAACTTCGGAATTTTCCTTGATATGACTATATTTTTATGAAAAAGCGGTTATTTTCTACTTTAAAATTTTATTTTGTACACTTCAGCAGGATCTACAATATTATTTATTACATCGATTAAGTTTTGAATATTTGTAGTATATATTCTTAACGCAAGGCAGCAAATAAATCTTTTATGTCTATAAAAAAATATTATTGCATATAATATAAATATAAAATATTAGTTATTAAGATAAACTACCGTTTTTTCTTCACATGCCATTGTTTAAAATGCCACCAACCAACTTCTCCCAAAAATATAACGATTCCCACTACCTCGCCCATCCCTAAAAGAATCGATATTTTTTTAATCAAGGGAACCTTCCTCGCCTGCATAATGTGTAGGTTTCTGTGTCTCGCTGACTTGGATAAATGCAACCTATGCCCATGAAAGTATTTCTTGTAATTTCTTGTGAAATTTGTAAAACTCTCGTCTTGCCAGCGTTGCATCAGTCCAGATTCGAAAAACTTTCTGAGGACGTCGTTGAAGTGTTCGACGTATGGTGATCTTTTCGTGAAAGTCATTGCAGCCCAGGCGCATTGTAGTAGTGACTCCTCGACGAAGCTGACAATCCAGCCATGCTCGTTGAGGGAAAAGCTCTGTGCGATAAGTCGGCCCAAACTGCCATCCACCTCGCAACCGTTGACTCTTTTATCGGTTTCGTGAATCAGGGACTCAATGCATGTGGTTACTTCATTTTCGGAGCTATTATCGAAAAAATTATTTTTTTAAGAGAATAATTTCAACATTTTTTATATAATTTTTAAATATTTGATAATGACATAAACAACATGACAGTTTAAATCATGAATTTGAGTTGATAAGGCTCTCAAACATATTTTTTGAATTTCTAACTTACCTTATGGTCGACGATATGTTAAAAAGTTTCTCCACAATGGCATCATTCTGAATATTCAATTTTTTTGTGTCGTTAGTGATGGATGGAATTATACCGACATCTAGCATGTCTTGTATTGCGTTCAAATTTCGAAATGACTCCTGCCAGAGATATGTATCCATTATTTGCTCTAGAACGTGAACTGAAAGTGCAGCGGACAGAAAAGCCAGAGACAAAAAGACGATTCTCTCATATATTCTTTTAGGTTCGGGATAGATAGGACTACCTATCAGAATTCTGATGACATTGTAGGCTGTCCAAACTTTGCTGTTAAATTTTAGCAACCACATGCCCCAGGTAATTATTATAATTATAAAGATTATGATCAAAATTATAATGATTAAGTTACATGACATCTTAAGCTTGGAGTGACCGTATTGTTTAACTATGAGATGATGGGAAACAGAGTAGAATAAATCACTGTAATTCCAGAAAAACAAAAATAATTACTGAGTAGTATCAGAAAAATTGAATATAAAATTTAATTATATTTACCTAGGTTCAAAAATGAATTTTTCATAAGGTACAGAACCGATGATGCCGAAGAAGTTCACGATGAAATCTATATCCCCATTTATCAACGCTTCATCTAGATAACCAAAGCTTACATTAAATTTCTGCAACACCGGATTCTCTGAATCTATAATCGTTACAATTACAGAAAAATTTAAAGTCGTAGCTAAGGTCTTTGTGGCTAAAACGTCTATTCCTTCAATCATGTTCCATATATTTTCCACGGAATGATTTTTTCGAATGATAACATGAGGAATGTCCTCAAAAAGACCAACTTTTAAAGGAAAGCGATGCATATTTTGAAATTTATTTACAAACAATTCAGTCTTGTTTGATAAATTCTCTGTAAAGTAATGACTAGTAAAAGGATTATATTGATGCACAGTGGCTTCAAATTCACCATTTGTTTGCATAAAGAAATGACAGCAGAAGGTAGTTGATTGAATTACATCAATAACAGCAATATTTAAAACATTATTAAGCCAAGCACGTTCAAAAAAGGTTCGCATTTCTAAACTTTTGTTGTTATGTATTATAATAACAATATTTTTCGCATAAGGTGCTTTTGGCGAAAAATTGATTAAAAAAGTCAACAATTTTAAAAGAGTTTTCAATAAATTTTCTACATTTTCTTCGTCAATTAAAACTACATTTAATACAGCTCGCTGTGATCTAAGTAAAAGTGTTTTTGATATACGTTGAAATTTCTTACTATCAACCGTGGATATCAACTCTTGTGAATTTACATTTAGAGATGGAATTTTACCCAAAATATCACTTTTAATATTTAGTGACAGCGTTGATAATTTTTTCGGCGACTCGTGAATGACTGTCACTGACCGTACCTTCATGTTTTGTATTATATAAGTGGTCATGTAATCCACAATTTCAGTTTTAGTAAGACCATCGACATTGTAAAATATTATATTCAAATACATTATCCACAAAGCATTCAATTTCAAATGCATTTATAAATTATTAACAGTATTCTTTTAAAGATTCGTTTTTTACTTTGAAATTCTGTATATGAAACTTCTTACACAACAACTAAAAACATGACCTTGTCACTTGTTTGCTGTAATTTACCAATCGATACTGAGAAAGTGTTTATACATTCATAAGAGTTTGTTTCAAGCTTTTGACAAATATTGCTTTCAAACGTGTCACATCAATTTGTAGGAGTGAATCGATTCTGGTTAAACAATTAATCATTAAGAACATTGAATAAGTAATTGACTTTTAATCAGATGTTGTGGATAGATAAATTAAATTCATAGCATTTATAATAAATCAGACATTATATGCTTTCAAGTCAAACATTTATCTTCAGGAGTGCACAGTTTTCTAGATTAAATCGTTTCAAAATCATTTCACAGGCAAACACAGCACAAGATGCAATATGGCCAAATATTACCAGAACTATCAGCTTCATATTCAGTGGCACTTGTCTCTTATCGTAAAATTGATTCATGTAGGGTGACTTGAGTTTGTCAGCGTGCAATTTCGCGTCTCCCGTCAGCTCTTTGTAATTCAACGAGTAATTCCTCGTCGTAGCCCTGTACCAATAGAAAATCAATCCAGCTTCGTAAAACTTACGCAGGATGATGTTGAACCGACGACCATATGGTGAAGTTCGTGTTATGACTAGTGTAGTCCAAGCAGGTTGCAAGGGTTCACGAACAAAACTGATGATCCAACCGTTATCATTGTTGGAAAAACTTTTGGATACAAGCTTTCCTAAAACAGTGTTGACCTCGCATCCGTTGACTGGACGCTCCATATTGGTCGTTAAGAGATTGTTAACGCATTTGGAGACTTCTTCGTTGGTTTCAATAGTCGTCGAGTGGGCTAATAGATTTTGGAGGGGAGGGTAGTCGCTGTCGGACAGAAATACTTTCGAGTCATTTGTTATGGATGGTATAATTCCGGAGTTTACAAGATCCTGTAGAGTGTGAAGTTTGAGAAATTTCTTATGAAAGAGGTAAAAGCTTAGCAACTGTTCTAGTAGCTGAAGAGATAACATAGTTGAGACTATGATAATGTAAAGAAGGAATATCTTCTCGTATGCCTTTAGCGAGTCTTGATGCTTCATCTTTCTGCCAATTAATATTTTTAGTACCGTGTGAAATGTCCAGATTTTGTCATTAAAGTGCAGTAACTTTGTAAATGTTGAAAATATAAGTATGGTCAGAAATACCATACACAGGGTAACCAGAAGATCGCATGATACGCTAGTTTCATATGAATTAAACTGTTTGACGATCAGATGGTTCGAGAAAGGAAACAAAAGATCGCAGGGTTCAAAATTAAAATTCTCAAGTGGTACCCCAACAATACCATAAAAATTCACAGCAAAGTCAATTGTGTCGTCGGCAATGGCACGATCGGTGCTACCCATCGTGACGTTAAACCGTCGGAAGATGGGATTCTCGGAGTTCACGATGTTCACCACAGCTGTAAAATTCAAAGTTTCAGCTAAAGCTTTGATAATCGAGACATCTAATCCTTGGATCATGTCCAAAATATTGTTACCAGTGTAGTTACGGTCTATCATGACAAATGGAATGTCCTCGAAAAAGGATGTATAAAGAATGTAGCCATTGAAGTTATGCAGTTTGTTCGGAAATATATTAGTGTGTACAGTTAGCATCTCTTGATTGTAGATATTGTAGAAAGGATTAAAGTGGTGGACGACAATATCAAAGCAATAATGTTTAGTATCATCTTGTTGTGTTAGCTCAATCACGGTTAAATCTAAAAAATTTTTCGACCAGGCAAATTGAAAAAATGTTCGAAGTGACGGGCTTTTCTTCTGATTGGTGAGAAAAATGATACATTTTCCACAAGGAACTTTTTTAAAACGTTTAGACATAAATCCAACCATATGCGTGAGTTCTTCAATTACATCTGAATCTTTTCCACAATCAAAAACCACTACTTTTAAAGATGAACGTTCTGACCTCAGTTTCAAAATCTTTTTCACTAGTAATAATTTGACGTCGTCTTTCTTCGTTATCTTCCATTCTTGTATATGAATCATGAAGCTTGGAAACGTTTCCACAAAATTTCTAACAATGAACGTGGATAACGAAGACATTTTGTCGATCGATTTCACTATCAACGTCACTTGCTTTGTTTTTACATTTTCCACCAAATATTTCGTCACCAGGTGGTTTATCAACACTATATCTTTACAGCCACTTGCACAATAGTAACTTAATAATACGCACATAATGCAGGTAACGATTTCTTTCATAGTTTCCTGCGAGCAACGATTGATTTGCGTTGATTTTAAGAGATAAGAGAACCTTGTAACTTTTGAATCAATTGATGTACAGTTTCTGAGTAAGTATGGCTTCGTCTCGAGTATTTGGCAAATAAGGAGTTCGCATATAGTGCGGATCCAAGTAGGTCGTTGAATCATCCATAACGTTTTACTGACAGGACTATAAAAAACTGCGCAATCTACACTGGCCTTTTCCATTCCATATTTTTTATCTTCCATTTATTTCCATTATCAATCACGATGTTACAAAAGTATCACCCAGTAATTACTAAAAATATTAATATTTTTTATAAGTATTGAACAAGTTATAGGTAAATTATTATTCTGCACGAAAATGTGTTTGTTTTTACAAAACATTAACGTATTGCATTGAAAAAAGACAATTTCATCTTGATACCACAAAAAAAGCTCTTCACCATGCCCATAAACATTCAGCCTCGCTCATCAAATACCAATATATCGAAACCGCTCTGCGATCGATCACCCGGCGCGCGCTTTATCCGCAAATTTTCTTCAAAAAAGCCTCTCTCATGCATCCCGCATTCTCGTCGCGTGTGTCCACCTGTCATCCGTCGAACGCTACTCACGTCGCTTCTCCACCTAACGAGCGCTCGTAAATCAGAGCCGCGCCGCGTGCGTTATTTTCGTCCCTGCCCCTGTCTTTCTCTCTCCCCTTCAATTTTTTAATTAACCGCTCGCGCACTCCTTCTGCGCCATTGTCGACGAGGGCCTCATGAATTTTAACAGCACGCCGCGGGGGGAGTGCAGTGCACCGAGAGACTCATCTATTTTAATGAGTAGCCGCGACTTTTCCGCGCTCGCGCGTTTTTGCGCGCCATAGGGAGCGTTCGCCATTACGGGCATTTTCCGAGTGTGGTTCAAAGAAGCGCGCGCGCGACGAGACGCTGCTAATGGTGCTAATTTTCTTATTTATCCGAGCGGGGAGACACTGTTGCGAAGGCGACGGTTTTGCGAGAGATGGGGGATTAGAATTGTAGATTGGATTTTTGCAAGGGGGAGAGAGAAGCCAGGTGTATGGGGGAATGTGGCGCATTCCTGGGATGGTTGCGTCGCGATGCTGTGCGAAGGTTGAGTTTTTTTAATAAATTGGTCGGAAAAGTGACTGATGGTTTTTTAATGTGAGGAATTTGTACATAAATGCCGCACATTATGGTAGTATTGGTCAGTTAACGAAAAGTTATTTGGCGATGAAAATTATGATCGAAGCAATATTAAAGGCATCTTATCATGTATTGATAAAACAAAAATTATT